>JALIZH010031551.1:0-14702 GCA_030522465.1 Rhipicephalus appendiculatus
CATGTGGGATCATAGGGCGCAGTATAGAGATGAATATTGCCACGCGCTATTCTTATTTTCACTTTTGTTGTATTCGGTTTTCGCCCACAGAGACCGTCAGCAAAGCTCGGCTCAAACCGCGCCTTATTGTTCTAGAACCTTCGCGATTATTGTAGATCGTTTTGTTAAGATTGCACGCAAGACGCGACCACTCGAGATTATTCCAGAGCTTGCGCGATGACCTGTGATAAGGCTAGAATGTTCGACGCGTGATGCATAAAAGCCGCCGCGCTCCAACGATGTTCAGTTCATCGACGGCCGACGCTCTGTTCGCCGCTATCAGTGCCAGCGTGTATTGCTGTAATCTGACTTTCAGTTTACCGGCCACAAGTTCGGCCTAATAAACAGTTTCATCTTGAACATACCGACTGCTGCTTGGGTCAACGTCACGACCACGTGACATCTGGTGGAGGTGCTGCCTCTTTCATGTACCGCACGCCCCCGTCAAGCCGTGAACCCAGCCCAAATCGTGACGAAGACACCCACCCCGCCACGGACAGTCGAGCCAGCCGCAGACTGAAAGGACTTCCCCGCAGCACGGACTCCTGCCGGAGAAGCCAAAAGCCACGGCGACGAAGACGACAGGCACGATGACGGCCGCTGTGTCCCCTGCACCGATCGTTATCCAGCCACCGAGAGAGCCACCCGTTTTCCATGGATCGCCAAGTGAGGACCCTGAGACCTGGCTAGAAACGTACGAACGAGTCGCGACTTTCAACAACTGGGACTCCGACGAAAAACTGCGCCGCGCATACTTCTACCTGGAAGACGCAGCAAGGACCTGGTTCGAGAACCGGGAGTCCACACTTCGAACATGGGACCTTCTTCGCAGCGCTTTCCTGGAGACGTTCGCGAACGTCGTCCGAAAAGAAAGGGCCGCAGCCTTGCTGGAGACGCGGAGCCAACTTCCGAATGAAAGCGTGGCCATCTTCGCAGAGGAAATGACACGACTGTTTCGCCACGCTGACCCTGCTATGCCCGAGGACAAGAAAGTCCGCTTCCTCATGCGAGGAGTAAATCAAGAGCTCCTCGCTGGGCTTATGCGGAACCCACCAAGCACTGTCCAGGAATTCGTCTCCGAGGCAACGACGATTGAAAAGACACTGGAGATGCGCACCCGCCAATTCAATCGCCGGTCGACGCCAGGGTATGCAGACGTTCATTCCCTCTGCTCCGACGACCTGCGCGAAACGATCCGAGCGATCGTGCGCGAGGAACTGCGCAAGCTTTTACCCTCGCCACAGCCTCAAGTGGACTCGATCGCCGACATCGTTCGTGACGAAGTCCAGCAAGCGTTGGGAGTCCCCGAACCCCCGCAGCCACATCCAGAGGCTATGACCTACGCTGCTGCAGTCCGCCGTCCTGTTCCCGTTCCGCGACAACATCAAGTCACCGCATCGCCGCAGTTCCGTCGCCAGACGCCGCCACCACCACCACGACCGACGCCCTACCGTCCCCCTGTCGGCCAGCGCTACGCGCCAAGGAAAACCGACGTCTGGCGCGCCCCTGACAACCGCCCGCTCTGCTACCATTGTGGCGAGGCCGGCCACACCTACCGCCGCTGCCAGTACCGACAGATGGGGCTGCGCGGTTTCGCCGTCAACGCGCCGTGTCCGCAGCTGGGTGAACGACCTCGCGACATCGCCGACTACATTACCGGAACACAGTGGCAACAACAACGACCGTCATCCCGTTCACCGTCACCCGGCCGCTACATGTCACCGCACCGCCGGCAGTACACTGGCCCAAACCGGGGCCGGTCGCCTAGCCCGTATCAGGGAAACTAAGGGCAGCAACCGATGGAGGTGCGGTTGCTGTACGACGAAATGCCGAAGATCCTCCGCGGCCGCCGACGACGACAACGCGACAATACCTACAGAACACGACGCGAAGCAGACGAAGCCCTGCCGACGAAACGTCGCGGACCGACGAAGACGGGACGGCGCAACATGCAAGCAGAGCAACATTTCGACGCAGCCGTGATCCGACGCCGCGACCCAACCGCAACGCACGACGACGAACCAGTGACGTCGACGTAATATTCGACGGCCACAACGTCACCGCCCTCGTCGACACTGGAGCCGACTATTCCGTCGTCAGTGGCCCTTTCGCGGCGAAGTTGAAGAAAGTGAAGACTGCTTGGCAAGGCCCTGAAATCCGGACCGCTGGCGGTCATCTAATAACGCCGGCCGGTGTTTGCACGGCGAGAGTCACCATCAATAACAGGACTTATCCTGCGAGCTTTGTAATCCTACAAAACTGCTCCAGGGATGTGATACTTGGAATGGACTTCCTAAGTGACCACGGCGCCGTTATCGACCTAAGATCTGAGTCAATAACACTAACTTCAGAAAAAGCTCTGCCTACCCAGACGACGCCGGGGAACCATGCATTGAACGTGATAGAAGAGCACGTCACCATTCCGCCTCTCTCCAGCATCATAATTTCCGTCGGCACCGAAAAGCCCGCAGACTTCGAAGGCGTCATCGAGGGCGATCAGCACCTGCTTGTAAACCGTCAGATTTGCGTCGCAAGAGGCATCGCCGAGTTGCGTGATGGCAAAGCAAAGGTACTGCTGACAAACTTCAGCCACGAATATAGGCACGTTAACATTGGTACGACGGTCGCCCACATCGAGAAATTCATGGACACCAGCCACGCTTTCGCCCTCTCCGATGCTACCGAACCTGCTTCGACGAATCGAGGTCCCAAACCAGATTTCGACGTCAACCCGAACCTTCCGAAGGTCAAGCAAGACCAGCTAAAGGCCCTACTCCTGCGATTCGAAGACTGCTTCTCGGCGTCGTCGAGAATTCGACAGACCCCAGTCGCGAAACATCGCATCATTACAGAAGAAAGTGCTCGACCAGTTCGACAGAGCCCGTACCGAGTATCGACGCGGGAACGCGAGGCCGTGAAGAAACAAGTCGACGAAATGCTACGCGACGACATAATCCAGCCCTCCAAGAGTCCCTGGGCGTCTCCCGTGGTGTTGGTGAAGAAGAAGGACGGGACGCTACGTTTCTGTGTCGACTATCGTCGCCTGAACAAGATCACGAAGAAGGACGTGTACCCCCCTCCCACGGATAGACGACGCCCTGGATCGACTCCACAACGCAAAGTACTTTTCGTCGATGGACCTCAAGACAGGCTACTGGCAAATCGAGGTCGACGAGAGAGACCGAGAGAAGACTGCGTTTATCACACCAGACGGCCTCTTCGAGTTCAAGGTAATGCCCTTCGGTCTTTGCTCGGCGCCTGCGACGTTCCAACGTGTAATGGATACCGTACTGGCAGGCTTGAAGTGGCAGACTTGTCTTGTGTACTTGGACGACGTCGTTGTGTTTTCCTCGAACTTCGACGAACACCTCCGGCGCCTTGAAGCTGTACTTCAAGCAATAAAGACCTCCGGACTCACCCTGAAGCCACAAAAGTGCCGCTTCGCCTACGAGGAGCTCTTGTTCTTGGGCCACGTGATAAGCAAGTCCGGAGTACGCCCCCGACCCGCAGAAGACAGCCGCCATCGCTACATTCCCGCCACCCGCCGATAAGAAGGCCGTGCGTCGATTTCTCGGCCTGTGTGCCTATTACCGGCGGTTCGTTAAAAACTTCGCCCGCATCGCCGAGCCTCTCACTAACCTCACCAGGACCGACGTCGAGTTCAAGTGGGAAACGCCGCAAGAGGAAGCATTTCAGGAACTAAAACGACGCCTGCAGACGCCTCCGTTACTTGCGCATTTCGACGAACACGCCGAAACAGAAGTACACACCGACGCAAGCAGTGTAGGACTCGGCGCCGTTCTTGTGCAGAGGACTGACGGACTGGAAAGGGTCATTAGTTATGCTAGCCGGTCGCTATCAAAGGCAGAGGCCAACTACTCCACAACAGAAAAGGAGTGCCTTGCCATCATCTGGGCTACATCCAAGTTTCGCCCCTACCTTTACGGCAGACCCTTCAAAGTTGTGAGTGACCACCACGCCTTGTGTTGGCTAGCTAACCTGAAAGACCCTTCTGGTCGCCTCGCACGGTGGAGCCTGAGACTTCAAGAATTCGACATTACCGTCGTTTACAAGTCCGGGCGAAAACACTCTGACGCCGACTGCTTATCTCGCGCCCCCGTCGACCCGCCGCCTCAGGACGACCAGGAGGATGACTTCTTCTTGGGAACCATAAGTGCCGACGACTTCGCCGAACGACAGCGAGCCGACCCGGAACTCAGAGGCCTTGTGGAGTACCTTGAAGGCAAGACCGCCATTGTTCCGAAGGCATTCAAGCGAGGACTCGCTTCGTTTTTCTTGCGAAACGGCGTTCTCATAAAGAAGAATTTCTCGCCACTTCGAGCCAACTACCTTCTCATAGTGCCTTCAGCATTGCGACCAGAAGTACTCCAGGCACTACACGACGACCCGACGGCTGGACACCTCGGACTTTCTCGCACGCTCGCAAGAGTACAGGAAAAGTACTACTGGCCGCGCCTTGCCGCCGACGTCGCCCGCTACGTAAGGACGTGCCGAGACTGTCAGCGACGGAAGACACCGCCAACAAGACCAGCAGGCTTCCTTCAGCCGATCGAGCCTCCTCGGCGACCGTTCCAGCAGATCGGGATGGACCTTCTGGGGCCGTTCCCAACGTCAACTTGCGGAAATAAATGGATCGTCGTAGCCACCGACTACCTCACCCGCTACGCCGAAACAAAAGCCCTGCCCAAAGGCAGTGCCACCGAGGTAGCCAAGTTCTTCGTTGAGAACATCGTCCTTCGACACGGCGCCCCAGAGGTTCTCATCACCGACAGAGGTACGGCCTTTACGGCTGACCTAACCCAGGCGATCTTGGGATACAGCCACACAAGTCACCGCCGGACCACCGCGTACCACCCCCAGACCAACGGCCTGACCGAGCGTCTAAATAAGACCATCGCCGACATGCTGGCCATGTACGTCGACGTCGAACACAAGACGTGGGACGCCATCCTTCCGTACGTGACCTTCGCGTACAACACGGCCGTACAAGAAACGACGCAGTTGACGCCATACAAGTTGGTCTACGGACGGAGCCCGGCAACGACGCTCGACGCCATGTTACCAAACGTGACCGACGAGGAAAACATCGACGTGACCACCTACCTACAGCGCGCCGAAGAAGCACGACAGCTCGCCCGCCTACGGATCAAAAACCAGCAGAGGACTGACAGTCGCCGCTACAACCTTCGACGACGCCACACGGAATACCAACCCGGTGACCGTGTATGGGTGTGGACGCCAATACGCCGACGGGGACTCAGTGAGAAGCTTCTTCGGCGATACTTCGGGCCGTACAAGGTGCTTCGACGTCTCGGTGCTCTGGACTACGAGGTCGTCCCGGACGGCATCACGGACTCTCAACGGCGCCGTGCGCGACCTGAAGTCGTCCATGTCGTGCGCCTCAAGCCGTATTACGCGCGTTAGCAAACCCGAGGACTGCACTTATTGCTTAATTATTGTACGTTCTTTCTTTATTGTTGTGATTTATTGTTGCATGCATTTTCCCCCGTGTTCTGTTTTAAGCATCGGGACGATGCCTTTTCAGAGGGGGGGCATTGCCACGCGCTATTCTTATTTTCACTTTTGTTGTATTCGGTTTTCGCCCACAGAGACCGTCAGCAAAGCTCGGCTCAAACGGCGCCTTATTGTTCTAGAACCTTCGCGATTATTGTAGATCGTTTTGTTAAGATTGCACGCAAGACGCGACCACTCGAGATTATTCCAGAGCTTGCGCGATGACCTGTGATAAGGCTAGAATGTTCGACGCGTGATGCATAAAAGCCGCCGCGCTCCAACGATGTTCAGTTCATCGACGGCCGACGCTCTGTTCGCCGCTATCAGTGCCAGCGTGTATTGCTGTAATCTGACTTTCAGTTTACCGGCCACAAGTTCGGCCTAATAAACAGTTTCATCTTGAACATACCGACTGCTGCTTGGGTCAACGTCACGACCACGTGACAATATGCACATCGCCCGTTCAATTCTTGCGTGCGTTTCTGACAGCTATGACCACATTGCTCGCAATCAACTAGATTTAACGAAAGCTTCTGATAAAGTGAGCCATGATTTCCTTTTAGGGGTGAAGCTCCTTAGGGTGTGGGTCAGTCCCTCCTCTGTAGTAGTAGTAGTAGTAGTAGTAGTGGTAGTAGTGGTAGTAGTAATAGTAGTAGTAGGTAGCCACGTATAGTGGAATGTACCCACTACACGTGATAACGATAGCGATGACGCTGATGACCATGAAGTATAAGCGCGTTCCAGACCACGCATTCTCTTTCTGCCATGGATGAAAACGATCGTGAATGCGCTCTCGGCCTCGAAAGGCAAAACGGCAACGCCGACAACGAACGTCCATAATCACACCACACCCCCCGCATTTGTGTGTCAGGTCTTTGTATGATGATCGAGTGGGCAAAATTTACGGGGATTGACGGTTTACCAGATTACCTCCGCAGCTTAGCCCACTCATCATCATTCACTTCGTGGATATGGCGTGATTTTTTGAATTTCTTAGCCATATCAATATTGGGAAAATTCTGCTCAATCAAATCAGGATGTGCTACAATAGTGGAACAACTAAGCTGATTGTAAATGGTCTCCTCTCAGCTCCTATCCATATTCTCTCCTTTGTAAGACAAGGATATCCCCTTTCACCGCTACGTTTGGCACTTTATCTCGAACCCTTGTGTCTCAGTGTCATTACTCAGGATACGATCATATGTTTCAGTTATGGCACATCATCCGTAAAAGTCCTTGCTTATGCCGATGACGCTGCATTTATACGCTGAGGTAAGAGAAGTGTGAAGGAAGGACTGTGTATAACGCAATCAGTTTGTGCAGTTACTGGTGCATCCGTTAATCTTGATATCACCCGCGGATTTGGGTTAGGTCAGTGGGCAGTCACTCCATCGCAGTATGCCGGTATTCGTTGGGACATGCGTACTTGACGTTATCTTGGCGTTCCCGTTGATCATTTCCGCAACAGTAACGAACATTGGTCGGATTGTGGGATAAAACTCCGCCATGCATCTGCGGCTTGGGCTGTCTGACGCTCTATTTGGGCACCAATGAGACGAGATCACTTGTTTCTTCCGCTTGAAAGGGGTCGTGTTGGCCTTGCTCATTTGTTTATATGGTGATTAGACACTTGTTTTATTTATTTTGTTGATGTAACACATCCGTTTTTGCGAGGGGTGATTCAACGCCGTCTCTCGCTTCATTTATCATTCCTTACTGTGTCATCATTTGTGGAAAATGATTCCCTCCATGGGTTTCAGAAAGAAATTATTCATGCCGTACAATTTATGCAAACAAGATTTTCAATAACCTATTTATTTAGCGAAAGTCGAAAAGAGTTGGTGAAGAATGTTATTGATGTTTGCTGACGAATTCCACTTTATCGAGCTACGTTGGAAATCGGCTGCGGTCTGATGTATTAACTCGAGTAAAAAATGTGTGTGCTTCCGGGAACAAAGAGTTTCCTTTTTAAGATACACACAGGTACTCTTGCTGTGAAGACATGGCAAAGCACTAAAGGATTCTTCGTTCCATGGGGCGTGAATTGGAGATTGTGCCGAAAGCCCGAGACTATTGATCGCTGTTTTATTGATTGTCGTGATGCAGTGTTCCTTTGGGATGTTTTGCAGCGAACACTGAAAAAAAGAGTTTGAAATCAATCCTGTACACATTAGGCACCTTGATGTGACAAATGACAGAACCTTACCACATGACCTAATCTTTCTTATTGGTCTGCATAGTGTTTGAAGAGCAAGAATGATTCAGAGACATGCTGAACCTCCGCGATCAATGAAAAAATCACACCATCTCCCGCTAAAGGGAACCATGTGTAGATGCGAAGCAGCGAACGCTAACGCTTACACTGGTGGCGGCGTTGACGCTGGCGCTTATCGCGGCGTTGCGCAGGAGAGAAAACTGGGGAGGCGCAAAGCACGCAGTGATGGAGCGGTGTTTCCTACTGGAACATGCCAATCGCTGCTAATGGGCAATGAGAGACAGAAGACTACGACTGGACACAGAGACCCGCAGTCCGCTTTTAGTTAACGCGCACGCTGCGAATTTTTATTGTTCAACAACGCACAGGAGAATTCTCCCACCGGCACCACCTTGGAGGTCAAGATCCATTGCCATATATACGGGGTGGCCAGTGAACGGTTGTGCAGCGCGAGCAGTCGGTTTTTTCAACCAAGAAACTCGCTAGCAGACGCTGCCTGCGTCGGCGTCGCGAGGCGAAAGAGGGGGGGGGGGGTAGGAGAGGAGAGAGAGGGGGGGACGCGCATGCGCAGTGGAGATGTGGTTGCCGCGGGGAGGGATGCCTAGAGGAGAGGGGGGAACGTAGGAGAGGAGAAAGAGGGGGGGACGCGCATGCGCAGTCGTAGTGTGGACGCCGCGGGCAGGGATGCCTAGTGGAGGGAGGGGAGAGAGGAGGGGAGGCGCATGCGCAGTGAGGTTGTGGTTGCCGCGGGGCGGATGCCTAGAGGAGGGGGAGGAGGTTTTATTTTTTTTGAAAGGGTTTGCGCATTCGCAGTAAGGGTGGTCACGCCGCACACCACCACCACCACCACCGGATTAAGGTTCGCCATAAGATGCTTCACATCTAAAACATCTTCCAGGAGCAACTAATTCAAATACGATGGGTATATGAACGGTGTAGTGATGCTTTAGGCTGGTTTCCTCTATTTGATTTGTGTTTCAGTATGCCTGATTACTAATTTTTGGAGTGTTAATTGAAGTGCAACGGTTTCCTTCCCTGTAATAAAGAAAAAAATTGGGGGACCCTTAATCTTCGCCTTTAAGAGTTGAACGCGATAGCGACATCCTGTCCAGAGTGCCTACTTCAACCACTTAGTGCATACTTGCTATGCACCCACTACGTGGTGTTAAGGGAATACGCGCAGTAAGGTGTGTGCCATTTGTAATGGGTGGCAGGCTTTAAACTACGAAATCGTTATGATAGTCACATATCCTGACGCCCGATGGCAATATACGCTTGTACCACGCAATATTCCTGGGATATTACATGTTATATTGCGACACCTACATAAAGGACGCTTGCGTTTGCGAAGCATGAAAGTTATTTTCACTGCGTTTCTAAGCAGAGGAAGTTATTTCCACTGTATTTCCAAGCAGAGGCGTGGCTGTGTGGTAGAACGTCTGCTTTCCACGCAGACGGCCCGGGTTCGATCCTCACTCGGACCCGGAAATCTTTATTATTTTATTTGCATCTTTCTCGATTGTTCGGTCACGGACAAGATGATGATTTTTCGCTCACAACCAACGACGCCGACGCCGACACCGACGAAGGAATTTCTGCGAAACGAGCTCTTAAACGCTATTGCGTTAAAATTGGGGGGCAATCAATTTAGAACAATATTTGATATCCTACGTTATCTTTGCCAGAAAAAAAATTTTCTGTCCTTAGGAGGGACTTAAATTTTGCCGTATGGGGAGATACCTAGGTTGGTTAAAGATTCCGCCAGAAACACAGTACGACACGAAGCACATTATATCTCTGCTGTTTGCTGGAAAAGGAACAGCGCGTTATGATCCCGTCCAATAGACGTCCGCCATTCTGTCTCACCATATGCTTTGCGATGGTGTAAACGGTGGTTCTGAGCCCGATTGGGCAATTTTTAATAAATTCTACAAGGACTATCAACACAGCGCAACAACATCACATGTTCCGATAGTTGAAAGTATTACCACGGGCATCAGATCAGCTAGTCTAGTTCAACACGTAGCTTTTAAGAGGGTTCTAGCTTAAAACGGAGGCAAGAAGGTGAGATAGCATTGCTTCTCTAAGTGTTGCCGGCATTAAGGAATGAATGCGTCGAAGAGTGCATGACAGTGCTTTTTGCACCTGAAGCTTCCACCTGCGATGGTGAGCATCAACTATTTTAAGTCGCTTTTATTTCTTGGTTTGCGAATTCTCTAGCCAGTTTCATTTCATGCTCTCGTCTTCATGGGATGTGCTTGTTTTAGATGCGAAGCATCTTATGCTCGGGGCTGTGTCCGTCCCTCCCGCGTCCGGCGTCCCGAGTCCAGCGTCCGGTCACTTTCATGAAGTAGGGAAGCACCCACTATGCGAACCAGAACACTGAAGTACAATAAGGCCGTCAACCACCACCACCGTTACCAGAGTCATAGCCGAGAGCACAGAGTGGCTGCTTAGCAATGGCTGGGCATGTGGTGGGTGCAAGCAAAGAATAACACGCACTACCGGTGGTGTCTGTCGCCCACGTTCACTCCATTCCTTGATCGTGCTTGCGGGGGGCTTTGCCGTCCCTCCTTCCCACGTGCCGCGTCCCACACCCCCCAGAGCGCATGCGCGTCCTCTCCCCCTATTTCTCCTCTCCTACGCTCACCCGCTTTCTCTCCTCTTGGAATCCTCTACTCTACGGAGTGGCTCCCGCGTCCCACATCCCCACAGCGCGTCCTCTCCCCCCTCTCTCCTCTATGAATCCTCTACTCTACGGAGCGACTCCCGCGTCCCACACCCCCCACAGCGCATGCGTGTCCCGTCCCCCCCCCGTTCTCTCCTCTAGGAATGTTCTACGGAGCGGCGCGCACGCCAGGTGGTGCGACAGCTCCATACTCCGCTGGGGGGCGCCACGGTAGTTCCGCGCGCGTGCCTCATTCTCTCTCCTGTGCAGCGTCGCGATGAGCGCCCGGGCCGCTGCCGCGAAACGAGAGCGGGGACGTTTCTCCCGCTCAAGCTAACCACCTCCCCGCTGCTTCGCGTCCACACATGGTTCCCTTTAGCGGGAGATGGGGAAGTTTTAGGGGCGAAGCTCCTTAGGGCATAGGCTAGTCCCGCGCCGTCCGTCGTAGCCACCGTATAGTGGAATGTACCCACTGCACGTGATAACGATGACGATGACGCTGATGACCATGAAGAATAAGCGCGTTCCAGACCACACATTCTCTTTCTGCCACGGATGAAAACGATCGTGAACGCGCTCTCGCCCTCGAAAGGCAAAACGGCAACACCGACATCAAACGTTCCCCTGAGCTTAACGTCATATATGACGAAAACAGAATTAGGGCAACCCCCTCCTTGTGGTCCGTAGAGCTCTTGAACAAAATCATGATCTACCCCATATGTAAATAATAAAACATTGTGTACATACTTTATCAATATGTAAATAATGAAACATTGCCTTCGGCTGCTGACCCGGCATGCGCACCACCACTTGTCTTCACTGCCGACGAACCGACCAGGCTGTGCCTACTCGGAATGCATCAATACTCACAGAAGTACCATTCCTCTAGGTTTTGCACCAACCGAGGTCCCTGAAGTTCCACTGTGGACACTGAGAAAACCACTGGTGTGTCTTCAAATACCTGGGATCCCAAAGAAATCACGGGTGCCTTGTGCTGGCCTAAAGCAACTCACCCTGGCATACTTGACTGAGACATACAACGACTCTATACATGTATACACTGATGGATCTGTGACTCCTTGCGGTTCAACCGCCGCTTTTGTGGTCCCTACACTGGATATCTCCCGGCAGTACAGATTAGATCATAACTCATCATCAACAGCAGCAGAATTGGTTGCTATACGGGAAGCTGTTCGCTTTGTATCGGACCAAGCACCACGCAAGTGGACTATACTTTCTGATGCAAAATCCGCATTGCAAGCTCTCAATTCATGCTCAAGACGAGGACAATATTACGTATTGGCTTCCGAAATTATACACGCATTCGATATCACGCAACGGAATGGTCACCCGGTCATCTTCCAATGGGTACCTGGACACTGTGGCTTGGCAGGCAACGTGCTCGCTGATGATGCAGCAAAAGCCGCTTTGGACAACAACGCCATTCTCGTAAATATTCCGTACTCTCGCAGTGACGTGAACTTCTTGTTGAGATCACTTATGCGAGAGTTCACAACAACTTACTGGTCTCAACCGGACAATCGGCATAGGCGTCTGCGGGAAACAGACCCTAACATGACTTTTCGACTGCCGGCTAAAATAAAGCGACACCACGCCAGTCTGCTGCACCGGATTCGACTAGGCGTCGCCTTCACCCGACGCTACGCGCACCTCATCGGCCGTGTTGACAGCCCGAACTGTGAGCGCTGTCCAGTGGTTGAGACTCTAACACATTTATTGTGCGACTGCCCTCTTTACGTGTCCCAACGGAAGATGCTGGTTTCAACGTTGGCCGGCATCGGTGTTAACACACTAAGTGAAACTAACATATTGTCCGCAATGTCCGACCAGACAGCATCAAGGACTGCTACAAGGGCACTTATAGATTTTATGAAAAATACTGGACTTGACAGTAGACTTTAAGAAGACCACTGGGTGTGACGTGGTCAATGTACATACGCATCACCTCTTCCTGTCCCCATCATCATCATCACCCTTTTCTTCCCTTTCCCTTTTCCCCTGTGCTGAGTAGCAGGCCAGAGCGCACAAGCTCAGGGCGACCTATCGGCCTTCTAATAAATTTCGCTCTCTCTCTGTGTATATACTGTATGTATATATAATCACACCACACCCCCCGCGTTTGTGTGTCAGGTCTTTGTATGATGATCGAGTGGGCAAAATTTACGGAGGATTGAGGTTTACCAGATTACCTCCGGAGCTTCCCCCCACTCATCATCATTCACTTCGTGGATATGGCGTGATTTTTTT
The DNA here is from genome assembly GCA_030522465.1 of Rhipicephalus appendiculatus. Lineage (NCBI taxonomy): Eukaryota > Metazoa > Arthropoda > Arachnida > Ixodida > Ixodidae > Rhipicephalus > Rhipicephalus appendiculatus. The sequence continues at coordinate 12,726 of JALIZH010031551.1, forward strand.
GACGATATAGAACTGTCAAAAAAATGAATTTGTCTTCGATTACCGGCGCGGTTTCGATTTCGGCTACGACGATTGCATTTTCGATGGAGGTGAAAATACAAGACCTGTGTACTGAGCGCTTTCGGTTCACGTTAAAAACCCCATCGATATTTTCACAGCCCTCCACTACGGCGTGCTTCAAGGGACCCTGAAACGGTTTTGACGATTTTGTACAAACACATTGGGCCAGTAGACCAAGTCCTAAGGCTCATTTACAGACTAATTTAAGCTCTCTGCTTACACTGTGTAATTTATTACAACGCTATAAAGCTGCGAATCGCTGCAGATCACTGCGGCTCAGCCCAACGCGTTTTCAACCGCCCCTTGCCAGTACGACATGCAGTGTGGGCACGACGTCATTGGGGCTGCTGGCGACGTCACTGGGGCTGCGGTGTGCGCGCACAAAAATTGGCTGGCAGGGTGGCGGCACCTGTCGGAGAAGATATCAACTGTGTCTGTTGCCAGACGGCGTGCCTGCTGCCGGGCGCACTGGGCTATGGTCTCCGAGATGCACGCAACCTGTCGGCGTGCAATCTCGGAGGTGATCACTGGGCGAAGCTCAAATCGTCGAGTGTGCTCACGTGAGCTCTGCGATCGCCAGCGATGCCAGCGTGTCTCATGAGTTGAGGAGGCAAGGCAGGGGTGAGAAGGAGGGTATGATATAATTGTCCGTAGCCGCCTTGGTACACGGCGTGCCGCTAAATTTGTGGTGCCAATGGTTCGATGATGCTCTAGTCTAAACGCTGACAAAGCTTCAAATAACCGTTTCAGGGTCCCTTTCAGAATCATATCGTTGTTCCAGCCCGTAAATCCCCAGAAATTATTGCGAAGCCTTCGATTAGGCTTGCCCTCATATTTTCGGTTCGAGTACATTCACATCCTTTGAAGACAAAGCATGAAACGTAAGTTACTATTCAATTCGCAAATCGAAAAATAAAAGCGTTTTACAATTGTTGATGCTTACCTTCCAAAATGAAAGCCTCAGGCGCAAAAGCACAGGTATGCCGTCTTCGCCGCCTTGTTTCTTTATTGTCGGTAGCACCTATAGAGAAGCAATGCTATCTACCCTTTGTGCCTCCCTTACAAGCTAGAACCTTCTTAAAAGGTACGCAGTCAACGGGTTACCCCCCCCCCCCCCACTCCCCTGTGCTCTATCTCTCTCTCGCAGTCCACGCTGCCCGCGATGCCTTCACTTCACGGTACTGTCCTTTTAGACATTTCTCGCTTTAACAACCCTTTGTACAGGCTTTCCCTGTTAAGTTCGAGAAGGAAACAAAGAAGGCGCCAGGCCTGCGCGGAAAGCGCAGCACAGTGACAGCGAAAGCTGGAAGACCAGCCTTTCTAAAGCATTTTTTAAACACTCTTGGGACAACTACTACAAGCACACTTGCATGGTACCTACTAAGCCATAAATCATCATAATTTTTGTGTAGTGGGGTAGCGTCCACTGTGGCATCATTCGTCATTCTTCGGAAAAGTGCGGTACCCCGCTACACACTCGTAACGCATTATGCGCACTTTGTTGATGCTGTAGCTGACGGCGATGAAGAATTATGCCTGAGGCTTTTGTAATGGGTTGGAGCATTGAACGACCCACTCGTTACGCAATTCGCATTGTGTGACGCCTGGTTGTTACTTTACTGTTTTAAAACGCTTTATTACACATGTTAACGCGATTCCTTACCCGGCATGAAGCCTGCATAGGGTCAGTTTGCAACGCAGTTTGAAGCACCTTCGTAGATCAGTGGTAGAGCACTTGGCTGCCACGCAGAAGGCCCGGGTTCGATTCCCATTCTGTCCTAGGTATTATTTATTTATTGAGTTTTTTTTTATTTCGCGCGATAGTAGTTACGGACACCGGCAGCGGCGGCGGCGGACAACAACGGCCCAGAAACGGCCTTTGTGACCTCATAACAGCTTTTGCTGTAATATAATGAG
>JALIZH010031552.1:0-174653 GCA_030522465.1 Rhipicephalus appendiculatus
GTCTACGCTGCTTTGAGAGCGAAGCACGATCAATTTTACGGCTTATGCGCAAAAGTTAGCGTTCTGTAAACAGATTTGAGCTGAACCAAAATTGACACTCCGCTCCCAATTGTAGTCATGTGGAACTGTGTAGACAAAACGTTTGCCGGCATGATATAATTGATAAGTTCACTGACCAGTCGGCAATTGCGGACAACTAGAGTAGATTGGGCGATTTAGACGCACATTAAGGTATCTTGGCACCTTTGAAAACAGTATTTTTTTTTCAGAAAAAGGCGAACTTCACTTTCAAATATTTTAAGAATATACAGACATTCAGAATTGTTCTGCAGCAAAAAGAAATGACGTCTCTATCTGTCTCTATCTGATTCTGTTCGACAGTTATGTTGGTTTTTACAACTACCGGTAGACCTCCTTGAAACCGAAATAGATATTTTATGAAAACGAAACCTTCCTTTTAATCAGTAAAACAAACTTATGTTTGTGCCCAAATTCGCATTATACATTTAGAATTGGTTTGTGGTGAAGTACGCTAAAGCTTCTTAAGACTGAGAAACAGTAATCGCGGCCATTTTTTATTCAAATCGCACTAATCGCCACGTCGGGGCGCACAAAGTGACACCGTGTTTACACTGCACCGACCTGTTGTACTACCAATGTGAAAGCTATTTTTTCGGACAATTCAGTGTCGTAGATTGTTGTCTTACCAAAAATAACAAGATATGGCTAAGTTCCGAGTTAAGCAAAGGCCGAAACGCAAAGTGCAGGAAGTTGGTGTGTCTGCAACCTAGTGAAAGCTCTGGGCACACAGGACAATAGAAGCACAGGGGAGGTTTTTACAAAGACATCCTGAACAAAGAAAAGGTTGTGTATGCAGACCTCTGTTTAGACGATATGTTTTGATGAAATATGCCTCCGCGAAAACCCAAATCCCGAATGAATGCTTCAATGGGATTCTTTGGCAGCGTGTCCCTAAAGATGTCCTGTAGGCCCGCGCACTGTTTTGTTTGAACTGTAGGATGGAACATGTCAGTTCAGCAATGGAAATAGTGACACGCTGAATATCTTGAGGCGGACTGACGTCGATCCTGGCTACTGCAGCACAGTAGCTTGCCTCGGCAGGCACCGAACTCGCTTGAAGAACGCCAGCCGCCAGTCAACGGCTGACGAAAAACAAGCTTTAAAAAATACTAAGAGCTGCTAAACCACCAAACGAGGAAATTGTGGCAGCTGAGGAAGGTCCCAGCTATGAGCCTGGCGGCTTTTAACGTCTCACAACCTTCCAGTGACGTATATAACACGTTTGGAAAACCTCTTTCTTGTTTTTCTGAAAACTTCATTTTTAGTTGTTTTTTCTTGCGCCTAAAGTCATAACTTTTGAATGATCCAATATTTTTCAATGAAACTTCCCATGCTTCTTTATGGAACATTATTCTATGCAATGAACTAGGATAATTGAGAACCACCTATGGGGAACGTGCACTGAGCCGGTGGCGCCTCAGTGCGGGGGTGAACGAAAGGAATTGGCGTGTTCCGTGCAGCAGCCGACCCATGAGAGCAGGCGTGTCAGGTTGTTAGCGGTGCTTCGCAATTTGGCGTATGAATTGCTGTGTCGTAAAATGTGCCGATAACTATAAGAACTACGCACCTGGAACAAAGTTTTTCAGTTTTCCGCCGTGACTGTGCTGCAGAAACCGGCGGGAACACTGGATTAGTGGACGCCACGCGTAGGCGTGCGCAGGGTTCCCCTTCAAAGGGGGAGACGACTCATCGCAGCGCCTCCCTTCCCTATTAAGTCAATGTATGAGGCAGACTTAGCGCCCCTCCTTAGGTGACTAGAGGGGGGCGGCCGCCACCCTCGTGCGCACGCCTATGACGCCACGTAAAGCAAGTGATCCCGCGGGCACGTTTATGAAGTACATGCTGTAGCTAGTTCGCTGTGAATTTACTCTCCACGCTTGTCAACTGATATTTTTAACGGGCTGGAGGAACCAAGGGGCATCCGGAAAAGTGATCTCGAGTCTGTAGTCCACAATTCGTTGGCGAAAAGCAATTGACAGATCCAGCAGTTCTCCCTTAGTACACTGCTGCTGTTTTTCCCCCGTTTCGCAGTTCGTAAACAGTAGCATTAAGGAAGAAGTCACGCATGCCAGGCAAAATGCGTCGCAGACCACCAGAATTTCAAAATTTATTCCCCATGTACTGCCATAGCCCTTAACAGCAGTGTGCGTGCAAGCGAAGCCGGGCCACGCCGTTCTATTGCGCTACGTGACAGCTGAGATATCGCGTGCAAAGCTGGCACGTGACAAATTTACTCAAGGACCCATGCAGCCCGAGCAACGCCTACAAACGGAGCTGAACTACTGCACAGAAAAAAAATTGAAGGACACTTTGTACATTCCAAAGTGTGTTCGGCGAAAGCGTGTGGCCATTCCACTGATTATGCCATGTCTTTTTTCTTTTACACTCTCAGTGGCATAAGACACAAACCTAATGGGTGCGTGTTTTCTTCTTTAATTTTTTACCGCGAATCGCAGCGAGACGCGAGACTCATCTTCCTCCGTTCGCATGCGTTAGTATTTTCTCGCGCTTTGCGCATCGTGCAAACGCCATCCGCGTTCCAGCTCTTAAGTTGACGGACCCTTTGTAAATTGGAAAGTGTATTCCGTGAACGCCTGGGTCCATTGAGACGGCGTCGGTCAGAATGATTGCAAACTCTGGTCACAGCGACGCTACGCAAGCAAAGCGCGAGCGCTATAGAGTCCGACGCGACCGGCGTCCGTCTGCGCATCCCGGCGGCCACCTGGCTCAGTGCCAGAGCTCGGATGGACGCACGGACGGACATGGACGGATGAACGGACGGACGGACAGACGGATGGATGGACGGACGGACGGACGGACGGACGGACGGACGGACGGACGGACGGACGGACGGACGAACAGACAGACAGACAGACAGACGGACAGACAGACAGACAGACGGACGGACGGACGGACGCCGGACGAAGGTCGGACGGACACCGGACGGACGTGAGCATGAGACATTAAAGACTTTCGCCTTAAAGATTACACCATCCACCGCTAAAGGGAACCATGTGTAGATGCGAAGCAGCGGGCGCTAACGCTTACACTGGCGGCGGCGTTGACGCTGGCGCTCATCGCAGCGTTGCGCAGGAGAGAAACCTGGGGGGCGCAAAGCACGCAGTGATGGACGGTTGTTTCCTACTGTAACATCCCAATCGCTGCTGGGCAATGAGAGACAGAAGACTCGGACTGGACACAGAGACCCGCAGTTCGTTTTAGTTAACGCGCACGCTGCGAATTTTTCATCGTTCGGCAACGCACAGGAGAAATCTCCCACCGGCACCACCTTGCAGGTCAAGATCCATTGCCATATATACGGGGTGGCCAGTGAACGGTTGTGCAGCGCGAGCAGTCGGTTTTTTCAACCAAGAAACTCGCTAGCAGACGCTGCCTGCGTCGGCGTTGCGTGGCGAGAGAGGGGGAGCGTAGGAGAGGAGAGAGTGGGGGAGGGGACGCGCATGCGCATTGGGGGGTGTGGTTGCCGCGGGGGGGGGGATGCCTAGAGGAGCGAGATGGGGGAGGGGACGCGCATGCGCAGTGAGGGTGTAGACGCCGCGGGGAGGAATGCCTAGAGGAGAGAGAGGGGGAAGCGTAGGAGAGGGAGGGGCAGGGGACGCGCATGCGCGATGGGGGGTGTTAGCGCCGCGGGAGGGATGCCTAGAGGAGAGAGGGGGGGAGGGGACGCGCATGCGCAATGGGTGTGTAAACGCCGCGGGCGGGAGGGATACCTAGAGGAAAGAGAGGGGAAGCACAGCAGAGGAGGTGCGTGGGGGAGGGTTTGCGCATGTGCAGTAAGGGTGGTGAGGACGCACACCACCAGCACTACCGCCGGACGGACGGACGGACGGACGGACGCCGGACGGACACCGGACGGATGGACACCGGACGGATGGACACCGGACGGACGGACACCGGACGGACGTGAGCATGAGACATTAAAGGGGCCCTGCGACGCTTTTTCGTCTGCATTCTGCAGCGCTGGAATTCGTGTAGTGCCGAATACTTAGATGAACGAAAAAAGAATTATCGAAATCGGTACACGGTAACGGAAGTTATAAGCCGTCAAACTTCAAAACCCCAGCAGACGACGAGAAAAAACGTTCCCTTTCGCATTTCACTCTCCCACTGACGTCAAAGGCCGCTTCCGATCACCGCGCGCCTCTTACAGAGACGTACCGGACGACTCGCCTCGTGGTGGCACGGCAGGACTGGACTCCCTCCTAGGAGGGAGTCTAGTCCGGCCGTGGTGGTGGCCGTTGTGCAGCGCCCCTAGCGTCGTCTTGCAATTGTTTTGAAATTTTCATATTTAGAAACAGAAATCCTTTTATATCTCAGGAAGTATAGAGAGAGCTTTTATCATTTTTAGCGCACAATAGTGTGGTCTATCTGGGACCGTATGAATATTACGCGCGACTTGTCGCATCGAACCAATCAAAACGAACGGCCTATGTCGTCACTCCCACGTGGTCAAGCGTCACTTCCGATCACAAAAATAGCCGCTGTCTGTCGCTCCAGTCCGAAAACAGTGTGGTTTCTCCGCAGAAATAAAATTATAACAGCATTGCTTTTGGCGTTGCCACTCGCGCAACGATATCGGTGCATTCCACAGTTCGAGAAGAAGCGATGAAAACGGCACGCTAAATTTGTGTCGCAGGGCCCCTTTAAAGGCTTTCGCCTTAAAACTTCGCGCAAATGCCACGCATTACTAAATGCAACACGGGCAGATTACCGTACGTATTACTTGCGCGCATAGCAAGGGGTTGTCTAACAGATGTCAGACACAAATGTCTTCGTTTACTCAATAATAACCAGGCAAAATGGCCAGAAATAATGTTTACAAACATCGATGGTGACGGTCTATGCTTCGAGCTTTACGCTGGCCGGCCGCACGAATCGCCCTTTCAAAACACTGCCGCGCGTCTGTGCTACGTCACATCGAAAACATGATTGATTCTGTAAATTTATGTCCTTTGTCCTCGTTTGGGGTCCCAAAAGAATCATGCACTGATAACTTTCTGGAAGCCTACCCATTTTATCAAACCTCTCACCTTCGCGCACACGCACTTGCTTACAACGCGGGCGCAGCTGACGGAGAGACAACGATTCGTAGCACGCCAGTTGACACTGAAGTGGCCGCAAGTCGCCACTCGCGGCGCTGACGGCGCATAGGTGCAGTGCACTGCTGCGCCCCCTGTAGGTGCTGCACGTTTCCCATAACTTTTGATGTTATAAGGTTTAGACTGAAATGCGACCATCTGAAATTACACAATTTTGGGTTTTTCGCCCGTTCTGTACTTAATATTGACGACAGCGCAAAGATTCTACTTCATTTCACAGCCTGAATGTACAGCTACATCGCTGCAAAGCGATTTTCATTTTGTGTCAGAGGATCGGTAGACATCACCATTCGCGTGATGGGCATATTTTGGGTGATTTTAGTAATTAAGTTGTGATTAGTTGCACTTTTCTTGCCTAGCATGCTCGAAGTGTCTTTTTAAACATCCCTTTTTAAGGAAAACACAAAGCCATCAGTTTAGGATCAAAATCTAAAAAGATTTCCAAAAAGGTGGCAACATACCTTAAAACTTGTTACACGTGTCACCGGCGCCGAATAAACGCGAGCAGTGGTGTGCGTGGTACAGTTTGCACAATTATGATTAGAGATAAATACACTGATGCGGTTTTTCTGCTCGTGAGCCACATTCATGCTTTCGATCGCGCAGTGCTGCCTAACGGTCTGTGCGCGCCTGTCAATGGTGATGACAGGGCGGTGAGCACTACACAGTTCCTAACGCACTCCGCTTTTCGTTTTTCATTTGACAGTGACAGTAAAGCTTGGTACACAGTAAAAAAATGGTCGAAAGGGTCCAGGAACACGAGAAACAGCGCTCTTTCCCACCATTCTTTCGGCCCCTTTGGCTTGGCTGATTATTGCTGTTCTTTGCCGCACTGTAACAAGATTAAATATTTTAAGGCGAAATGCTTAGATTCATCATCAAACGCGAAAACAGACCTCCGGCATCCCCCGTCGGCGCCATCAACACGTGTGATGCAAAAAAACAAATAACGTGTTGACGTCATCATGACGTCACAGATCCCCTAAATTCGTGACGTCACCTCATGAGGTCATCACATAACATCTTTGCTTTCCATTGCATCCGTGATCGGCGCAGCAATCACGCAGGGAGTGCGAAACCAGGTGGAGTGTAGAAATGCCTCCGATTCTGGAGGCAATGCGAAACCACGTTAGGTCCAGAAAGCTTTCCAAGGGAGTCCTGAAGGAAAAAAATTGTAGCGCAGAGCAACACACGGACAGACAAAGAGCACGGGACTGGCACTTAGTTCCAACTGTGTTTATTGAAGAAACCCACGTAATACATACACAGCACAAAAGCAGCAAAGGGCAAGACCCTCGCGATAATCATGAAGAAAAGTCAGCGAGAAATCATATATACAAACATTGTCAGCAAGAAATCATATCTGGAAACATTGCATTACAAGAACGCTACATGATTTTGGCGGTTGTACGCGTGTTCAACAGATTGCAAATTTGATACTGCTAGAGGAGGGAAGAAGGAACAAAGGAAAAGCAACAAAAAAATGCTTGCAAACTTTTTTTAAGACGATAACAACGGTTCTGGTTGGACAGAAGCTAGAAAACAATCCTTAAAACATTTTTTATCCAAGCGGTCCGTTATTATAGATCACATGCGAAGTATTCAGAGCATAAACAATCAGAAAAAAAAATAACATTTTCTTTCTTCTCTCTTTTTCTCAAACGGGAGCAGGTGTGCTTCTGAAAGTAGAAGTGTAACAAGAAAATGGCAACTATACTTAAAAGTGCAATGGGGTGCGTCAAAAAAAAAAGTGCAACAAGAAATAACGGCAACAATACTTAAAGGTACAAGAGGGTGTCAATAAAACAGGAATGTGAAAGCACGGCAAACTTGGCTAAGAGATCAATGCACAAAACCGAATGACATGAAAACTAAACCTGTCCTTCCAAGAAGGTCACTTTACTATTCAAGAGTGTTATTGAAGGCACGCTAATGCAATTGTCACCGATCTTTGTCACAAAATGGTGGAGGTGCTGGGTAGCCCTCACAGATGTTCCGGACCCCTCCAAGGACCCGCTCCACAAGTCCAGTGCCAGTCAACGCCCCCCGTGCATCGGGCCAGCCGCCGAATCAGGGGATTGTCTTCGGAAGTCGACGATACGGTTCCCACCACGTCGATAGATATGACCAGTGCTTCGGTTCAAACCACTCCAACCGGCACGGAAAGCGCGATGTCGAACCGCTATACACTGGAGAGCCCACGGGTCCCGACGACGTTCCATGGCACGCGAAGACGTCGAAGACTGGATGGTTGACTTCGAGCTGAATATCTTCAATCGGACAAGTGGCTGCCTTGAACCAATGGGACGACTCGACCAAGTTGAGACGTGTCTATTTCTACCTGGAGGACGGGGCACGTACGTGGTATCAAAACCGCGAGGAGCAACTGATGTTGTGGCGCGAATTCTGTCGTAGGCTTCTGGAGACCTACACCAGAGCTGATCGCCAAGAACGAGCGGAACCAGCGATTATGGCCCGCGTTCAGTGACCAAACGAGACTGTGACCACATACGTCGAAGACATGACGCGCCTTTTCAGACGACCCGACCCACGAAAGGTGGAGGACAAGTTGCGTCATCTGATGCGCGGGGTCAAGGAGCCGCTCTTGCCCTCGACCCACTACATGCAGGTGGCATTATGCACCAAATTTGGTATTGCGTGACGTGACTGTATAACGAACATAAATGACAAGTGGTAATATGGAAATCATGACATGTCATGTGCGACATGACTTGCATACCATGCTCATGGCAACCTCGCGGCCATTTCGCTAGCTTGATATACACCAAATTTGGTATTGCGTGACGTGACTGTATGAGGAACATAAATGACAAGTGGTAATATGGAAATCCTAACATGTCACGTGCAACATGATTTGCATTCCACGCTCATGGCACTCTCGTGGCCGTTTCGCTAGCTTGATATGCACCAAATTTGGTATTGCGTGGCGTGACTGTATAACGAACATAAATGACAAGTGGTAATATGGAAATCATGACATGTCACGTGCAACATGATTTGCATTCCACGCTCATGGCACTCTCGTGGCCGTTTTGCTAGCTTGATATACACCAAATTTGGTATTGTGTGACGTGACTGTATGACGAACATAAATGACAAGTGGTAATATGAAAATAATCACATGCATATTATGTACATCACGATTTTCTCCTTGCTGGCTGCTTCGCATTACATCGATTCCCATAGTGTGTGGGATCTACCGGTTTTTTACTGATATGGGCTTGGACCGATACAACGAGGAAGAATACGCAGTAAATCAGCTTGCTTGGGAAGGCTGGCTGCGTGGCGTAAGGCATGCGCAGTGCGTGTGGGGAAAGAGAAGGTAAGCGCTTCACTATGACCACTGGCCCGCGGCATTAGTACTTGGGACTCGAGAAAAGAACCTAAGAAAAAAATTCACAGCATATCCACGGAGTGAATGATGATGAGTGGGCGAAGCTCCGGAGTTTCATCGGTAAACCGTGAATCTTCCGTGAATTCTGCCCAGTACATCATCAACGACGTGAGATCGGGCGCGTTTGTACTAAAGGGTCGATGAGAGTCATGGCGACTTGCAGCTCACTTTAATTTTACATGTACGCTGTGAATTTTTATTGTTTAATCACGCACAGGAGAAATCTTACACAGGCGCTACCTTGGAGGTCAAAATCCAGTGCCTATATATACGGGGTGGTCAGTGAACGGTTGTGCAGCGCGAGCAGTCGGTTTTTTCAATCAAGAAACTCGCTAGCAGACGCTGCCTGCGTCGGCGTCGCGAGGCGAGAGAGGGGGGGGATCGTAGGAGAGAGGGGGAAGCGTAGGAGTGGAGAGGGTGCCCCTAAAATCGGAGAGCAGCTGCACCGCCAACGCCATGAAACTCGCTAGCAGACGCTGCCTGCGTCGGCGTCGCGAGGCGAGAGAGGGGGGGGGGACCGTAGGAGAGAGGGGGAAGCGTAGGAGAGGAGAGGGTGAGGGCGCCCCTAAAATCGGAGAGCAGCTGCACCGCCAACGCCATCTAGCGTACCTTCACCCAACCGCCATATTGTACGCATGTCTATGGGAGAGCGCCCTCTCAGAAACGAGACGAGAAATGGAATGCGTACAGCGCCATCTAGTATATCGTCACCCAACTTCAGTTTGCATGCATCTTTATGGGACAGCGCCCTCTATTGTACGATAAGGGAACACTACGGGGTACAGAGGATGGTTGACGACGATCGACGCCGCTCGACAACCGACCAAAACCACTGCGCGCCAGTCCGTCACCTGTGAAACACAGTCTTGCTAGCTGGTTTCTGCTTGAACTACGTTTTCTCATGTAATGTAAATACTAGCCCCACTAGGAGTTAAAGGGATTGTCGGGTCATATTTTAAACATTATGAATTTTCGGGTATGTCGTGTGTTTGCACAAGCGCAAAATGCCACTGCAATTTCCATTGTAGCCTTACACAATCTTATTCAGCCGTCTTGTTCATGCACACGATACTCGCCACGTATCTGCATATGAACAGCGGTCTCTGCAGAATGACGTCACATGGGACCGTACATGAGACTCTCGAAGCTGCTTGTTCTGTGCTTTTTTTTATCACTACTCCATATGCCTTGTTATATATTAAACTGTTAGTAATCGCTCACTGTTCGCAACAGCTGCGAATTGCTCGTATGGTTTCGCAGGCGTTTATAGCGATTGGAGATCCACGCTTTACCGCTCTGGTGCGGGGTGACTTTTCAGCGCGTATTTTACAGCTGTCCGTGCTGACGCGTAATGTTCTGTATACGGCCCGTATTCACAAAGCAACCTTATCCTTATCGCTCTATTTACATATCGTTTCTGTTCCCTCAATGTATTTCATAAACAAATTTGAAGGCCACATTCAGAAACCAACCTCAGTTATCTTTTGCCCCGATTACTGATTTTATGCTTAACACACAATAAGGGCACTAGAAGGATAGGGAAAATGGCAGATTAGGATAAGGTTTGTTTGTGAATACGGGCCTATACAATTGAAAGAAGCGTACACGCAACTCGTAGCACATGCACCTAGCAAGTTGCATGTGGTGGACGGCGGCGATGAGTTTCGGTGTTTCGCAACCAGAGAGATGAAGAGAAAAGCCGTGAGCTTAAATAAATATTAGCATCTGGTTTGCTACCCTGCACTGGAGTGCGGAAACTGGGGTCAGAAAGAGATTGTAGACAGACACGGAAAAAAACCGGCAGATCCGACGCACTGTGGGAATTCATGTAATGCGAAGCAGCCAGCAAGCAGCAAATCATGCTGTACAAATATGCATGTCATGATTTACATGTTAGGACCAGTGACGGAGAAAAATACCGGCAGATCCCACGCACTGTGGGAATTCATGTAATGCGAAGCAGCCAGCAAGGAGTAAATCATGCAGTTCATAATATGCATGTCATGATTTACATGTTAGACCCTGTCATTATGTTCGTCATACAGACACGCCGCGCAATACCAATTTTGGTGTACATCAAGCTAGCGAACTGGACGCAAGCGCACCATGAGCGTTGCATGTAAATGGCGTTGTAGAAGAAATGCATGCCAAGATTTTCATGTTACCAGCTGCCACTTATGTTCGTTATACAGTCACGTCCCGCAATACCAATTTTGGTGTATATCAAGCTAGCGAAACGGCCGCGAGCGCGCCATGAGCGTGGCATGCCGGTCCTGTTGCCCATGACATGTCATGATTTCCATATTACCACTTGTCATTTATGATCGTCGTACAGTCACGTGACGCAATACCAAGTTTCGTGTATATCAAGCTAGCGAAACGGCCGCGAGGGTGCCATGAGCGTAGCATGCAAGTCATGTCGCACATGACATGTCATGTTTTCATATTGTCACATGGTCGTGACGGGGACGAAGGCAGCAGTAGGCTTCTTCAAGGTGAAACTCTTTATTTGGCTGAACTTGTGGCCGTGAAACGGAAACTCAAATTACAGCAAGCAATGCACGCCGTACACTGATATCGGCGCACAGAGCGTCGGTCGTCGATAAACTGCTCATCGTTAACGCGCCGTCTTTTATACAGCACGCGTCGAACTTTCCAGCCTTATCACTGGTGGTCGTGTAAGCTCTAGAATAAGCTGGACGGTTCGCGTCCTGCGTGGAATCTTAACAAAACGATCTACTATAATCGCGAAGCTTCTCGAACACTCAGGCGTGGTCCGCGCCGAGCATTGCTGACAGTCTTTTGTGGGTGGAAACCACGGAGTGGTGGAAACGGAATGCAGTAAAACTGATACAAGAAATGCGCGTGGCAATATTACCACTTGTCATTTATGTTCGTCATGCCAACGCCTCCTCTATTTTATCAATGCCAGCCAAATGCGCCCGTTCCAGCCGTTCACCGCCCTCTCCTCTAGCACTTTCCTACTATCGCCGGTCGCCTAGCCTTCGCGTGTGCCTTGCGGTAAAGGGGGAGAGAGCACCCTATATGTGGTGCCTCACGACGGAAATCATACGAAGTAATTTTTAGGGGCGAAGCTCCTTAGGGCATAGGCTAGTCCCGCGCCGTCCGTCGTACACTCTAAAAAGTTTTCCGGAGTAACTGCACAGTTACCCCGAAAAGGGCGCTTTTTCCCCCCCCAAGGGACAAACTTTGTGCAAAGGTTTGCACACGACACGGCCAGAAGGGCGCTTCGCTCCCTTGGGAGGAAAGCGCCCTTTTTTCCGTACAATGAGCAAAGAGAGAGAGAGAACAAAACAAAAATGAAAAAAAGGGGGGGCGCTTTCCTCCCAAAGGAGCGAAGCGCCCCTTTTTTTTGGAGTAACTGCCGAAATGTTCGCGCCGTGTGCAAACGACCCATCGGTGCCTACACAAACCAGTTTCCTTCCAGACGGTGGCAAAGCGTGGTGTGGTGTAGTGGTTAGTGTACGCGCATGCTGACTTATTGGTCGTGAGTTCGAATCCTGTGTGTTTGCTGTGGATTTTCTGAAATTTATTTCTGAATGTGATACTTGTATATCGATTGTACATCTAATCAAAATGCCTGCTCAAACTTCAAAATGTTGGTTAAGTCAACCAAGAGCTGATTTTTCTTTTGCGCAAAGAGTAACTGTTGCTCCTTGAGGAGTAACCGCGAGCGGTGGAGTAACGTTACCCCCCGATTTGGAGCAATGGGAGTGGCAGGTCAGTTACTCCTCTAAAGGAGTAACCTCGACCCCCCTTTTCCTCCTTTACTTTTTAGAGTGTAGCCACCGTATAGTGGAATGTACCCACTACACGTGATAACGATGACAATGACGCTGATGACCATGAAGAATAAGCGCGTTCCAGACCACACATTCTCTTTCTCCCATGGATGAAAGCGATCGTGAACGCGCTCTCGCCCTCGAAAGGCAAAATGGCAACGCCGACAACAAACGTTCCCCTGAGCTTAACGTCATATACGACGAAAACAAAATCAGGGGAACCCCCTCCTTGTGGTCCGTAGAGCTCTTGAACAAAATCATCATCTACCCCATATGTAAATAATAAAACATTGTGTCTATACTTTATCAATATGTAAATAATGAAACATTGTGTATATACTGTATGTATAATCACACCACACCCCCCGCGTTTGTGTGTCAGGTCTTTGTATGATGATCGAGTGGGCAAAATTTACGGAGGATTGACGGTTTACCAGATTACCTCCGGAGCTTCGCCCACTCATCATCATTCACTTCGTGGATATGGCGTGATTTTTGTTCAGTTGCGTACAGATCCGTGGGGCGGCGTCTTGCATATTCATCGTGTTCACTATGTTAGCGGTCACACTGGCTCTGTAAGGAACACGGTGTTTTGAGATAGCGCGTGCCCATTCGTGGTGCTATGCGGGCAACCAATGGGGATGCGTCACTGCGATGCTGCAGTGCATCTGCTGCCTTTAAGAGGTGCCACACGAGCGCTGTGAGGCGGCGGCGGCATTGCTTCGAGCTACAGAGAAGGAGCACGAAGGAACAAATCTGACAGACGCATGATATTGGAGAGAGAAAACGCGTCTATCGCATCACCGTGGGAAAGCGCTCGGACGCACGTGTGACGCTAGCAGCCCCACTCATTATGCAGCGTCGCATCACGACCACTCCCTGAACTAAAGCGGACCGACGGCTTTGAGGAGCGAGCGTTTGGACTGGCATTGTAAATAGAGGAGGCGTTGGTCATACAGTCACTTCACACAATACCAAATTCAATGTATATCAAGCTAGCGAAACGGCCACGAGCGTGCCATGAGCGTGGCATGCAAGTCATGTTGCACATGACATATCATGATTTCCATACGACCACGTGGCATTTATGTTCGTCATACAGTCACGTCACGCAACGCCAAATTTCGCGTATATAAAGCTAGCAAAACATTCGTCAGCGCACCATGAGCGTGGCATGTAAATCATGTTATACATGACATGCGCGTCATGATTTTCATATTACCATTATTCATTTATGTTGGTCATGCAGAAATCTCTCATTGTACCAGTTTTTGGAATATCAAGTTAAGAAAACGGCGTCAGGAGAACTAAGGTTATGGCGTGTAAATCATACTTTTCATGACAAGTTAGTCATGATTTTCATGATATGACCACTCATTCATGTTCGTCATACAGTCATTTTATGCCATACCAATTTTGGTATAAACCCCATGCACGATACGGCCAGGAGAGCACGAAGTCGTAGGCGGCTTGATAGATAGATAGATAGATAGATAGATAGATAGATAGATAGATAGATAGATAGATAGATAGATAGATAGATAGATAGATAGATAGATAGATAGATAGATAGATAGATAGATATGCTCGAAGTCGCCGAAGTTCGATAAGAAATTATTCGCATTAAAAAAACAGAAAAAATGCGCGCGCACACACACAGGAAAAAAAATTGTCAGATCCCATGTACCATGGGAATCGCTGTTATGCGAAGCATCCGGAGGCAAGGTGACTGGGTTGTAATTTTCTTATTGAGCGAAACGTTACGAAAGGACGTTCAATATATGTAGAAATGTTGTACGCACAGACATATGTTGCAAAGTCGCATATGTTTCATATGGACCTGTTGTTTACGGTTGCGTAACGATGCCAACAGAAACATGGGTATTACCTACACCAGAAGCGGTAATCTGATATGTACCACTTGTGCTTGCGAGGATAGTGCTTCGTGGACCAACTACAGTGGATGGCGCTTAAGTATACAATTGACGTTAACCCGACATGACGCCTGCCTCATAGGAGTACATATGTAATGTTTATAAAATTAGACAGCCAGCACTCGAACCACAGTTGACGTTTCACCAACATTACGCCTGCATAGGGTCTTTTTACAAAGCAGTTCCGGGACCTGTGGTGTGGCTCTGTGGTAGAATACTTGATTGCCACGCAGATTTCTTGGGTTCGATTTCTGCTGGGACCCTGATATTTATTATTTGCATTCGTCGGGTCAACGCTGCCGACGTCAGTTTTTCTTAACGCTGTTGCTTTTAAATTACTAATGTCTGTCCTTGCCGTTCCTGGGTAGACATAAACTGTCAATCACCTGTGACGCATACCCGCATACCGCGGCCCGTGGTATACGGGTATGTGCCGCCACACGTGTATGCAGGAAAGGGTTTCACGACGTTTACGACAGTATTTTCACGTTATTCATGTCATGACCAGCCAGACATATTCTTCACACCCTCTTACCCTCCCGTACAAATTTTGGTATACCCCAAGTTCAGGAGGCGATCACGAGAGCACCCAGACGAAGGCGGCTAGATAGATAGATAGATAGATAGATAGATAGAAACGCAAAAATGCTTACAGTAAGCAAAGAAATGCTTCGCATTTAAAAAAGAAGACGCACAGGAAGGTCAGGCGTGAAGTTTCGTGACAATCTACAGTATCGATCTATGGACACGGCGCTTGTGCTCGAGTGTGAAGAGAACATGCCTTGAGCCGCGGCACTCAATGAGCGTGATGTCTCCTATAGCAACATAATATAGAAAGCCAAAATTGTCGCCGGGCGGTTGCTTCAGCGTTTTCTTTGTTACACGGCGAGATCTCACCCGTACTTTCAACATTGAATTCTACAATGCGCCTGATAGCGCAAGCCTACATTTTCAACACACGTATCAGCACAATCCCCTAAAGCAGTTTCGTTACTTCTATAATGCGAAAAGCTGCTAGTCGCATCTGTGAAGGCCTATGCTGATGACGGCTGCCCATTTTATTCATTGATGAGTTGTCACCTAAATTCTTTTTTTTTTTTTACTTTTTGCGAAGGCGGATCGTTCAGGCAAAAGCGGCTTGCCATGGTCAAAAAACGTAGGCGCCGTATCAGGCAGCCTATGCCGGGCTCTAAGCCTTCCATCAGTAGCTACGGCATGCACGCCTCAGCGCAGCGAGACGTGTACGCTCAACTCGTCACATTTCATGACGCGCCGAGCACAGCCTCTGGTGTGCCGACGGAGACCCGTTGGCGCAACCAACGACGGCGGCCCAGTTCACTCGTATACATATATACACAAGCGTGCGCAGGGTTCCCCTTCAGGGGGGGGCGAAGGTTCGTCGCAGCGCCCCCCCCTCCCTATTATGTCAATGTATGGGGCTGACCTTGCGCCCCCCCCTATCGCCCCCCCCCCTACAATGTATAGGGCTGACTTTGCGCCCCCCCCCTTCTCGCCCCCCCTGCCCCCCCCCCCCCCCGTGCGCACGCCTATGCATATATACTCTTGATTGTCGCCGAAAAGCTTGTGAAGAGTCGCGTTGGGTGAATCCCCAACACACTCGAGAGCACGAGAAGTTCTTCCTCTTATACAGCGTTCAGGAATAACCCAGCCTGGAGCTCTAAAATGACAAGAAAATGACAGTTGCTCTCCTGATACTGTATACGACGCAGTGTGGCTCGCAACCTCACTCCCGGCCTCATGTGGTATCGCGCTCAGTGTTGACCCGCGCGTTCTGTGACTGACACGAAATTTTCTCGAAATCCTCATTTTGATACTTGTTTCGATAATATTTACGGAGTTTCCTTATCCCTGCAGGTGCGTTAAGTGTACAACAAGGTACAAGCTTCCTTGTACCATCGTTTCCTTTCGTTTACAAAACCACCGGACAGTCCCTTTAAAGGTTTCTCTTTGTAATACCTGACACATTATGTTTGGCTGAGCAGCTATGCCAGAATCCCTGACGAAATTTACCAGGTCGTACAGGTTTCTTACCTAAATCTATAATGAATAACCAGCAGATAGTGAAGCCAAGGAAGTTATAGACGATTTTCCACAGCGGAGCATGGGCGCTGCCATGTTTGATCACGTGACCGTAACTGGCCTTCCCCCAGCCAGTTGCACCAGCCAACGCATTGGGCCAGCGAAGCGGCCGTGGCCGTAAGCGCCAGCAGCTGGGGTTAGAAGCCAACATGGCAGCACCCATGCAGACGCAACCGCCCGCTTCGATCCGAACTCGCGCTCGCTATTCACCCACTCTCTTCACAGCAATAAATAAATAGTGAAATCAGCTATCGCTTCGTGTCATCTCACGCTGGGGACAAAGCATCAGGTATGTTCTGTCTTGTTATCGATATTAGGTGTGTTTATTTAGTCATGCCTGCTAAGCCTTGTCTCTGAGAATGAGAATGAATCTTAAAAACGCTGCAAAATACCGACGAATACATTGCTCTCAGAGCTTCAGGTCGTAAATATGAAGCAAATAAATACGTAGGTTACGCACTTGCCGGCTACACAGCGCAGGACGACAACGTGATAAATTCGAGGCGGAAGGGAACTGCATCCACAGGTGTCGCCATGTTGACTTTTCCGGCGCTGCCGTCTGCTCGCTTTTACTCGCGTGCGCGCAGACGCTACGGGGACGCCGAGCAGACGACGCGGGGATTGACCAGCGCTGCCAGCCAAGGCATTGAGACGGCCGCGGTAGGAGACGGCTGCGGTGCAGTAGTGGCGCCATCTAGTTTTCATTAAACAAACCAGCTGCGGAAAATCGTGTATAGGGTACGCTATTTGTGCTGCTTTTTTTAGTGCATTGTAGGGTAATTGTGATATAGGTGTGAAGAAAGTATGAAGTGTATGTATGAGAAGAAAACTTGCCACCGGCAGGGACCGAACCTGCAACCTTCGGATGACGTGCCCGATGTTCTTACAAATTGAGCTAACGTGGCGGTCGTCCTCTCATCTACTTTATCCAGTATTAGTGTACATGCAAACCTAGGAATGCTAGTGATCGCCGCTCGCAGCCATGACGGCGAGTGTGGAACGTTCTTTTCTTTGCCAGCTGGCATCACGTAGCACGTGACCCTTTAACGAGTGGACAGCTGACGCCCGCGCTCGCTACAACTTGCACAGTCACGCGCGCCAACTGGCTGGCAACGGGCCAAGAAACCACCGCCAACTTATCGGCCTACCGCTGCAACGCAGCCGGCGGGTCGTGGTCGCAGCTGATTTTGTTCGCTCAAACCACGGCTGAGAGCAGCACGGTCGCGGCGCGCGAATGCGCTAGTCACGTGGTATTTTTTGTATTTCGCGGGCTTTCTTTGCAGCACGGAAAAAATGGTACGCGTAAAACTTTCTCTATCGCAAATAATGCAATGGGGAATTTCTGAAGACGCTCTCGTACTTTGCAACTCTCATTTCTTGCGTAAAGTCAATATTTATCAAGTTAGTAAATTAATCATAATTAACAAATTAGTTAATTACGAAAACAAAAAATTGCCTGTAGTGCGCAAGATGGCTGTAAGCAATATTCAACTGACTTCACTGGCCTGCCTCAAATAATTCTATATTTTTAACCCTTGGCTAAAGATAGCTGGGACACCCTGTGTATATATATATATATATATATATATATATATATATATATATATATATATATATATATATATATATATATATATATATATATATATATATATATATATACGGACATGCCATCCGAGCAACGCAAGGACCCGTGGCTTGCTTCCATTCTGGGCATCCTCGCTGGCCGGACCGCTTCTTCCGCTACTCGCACGTTGCGTCGGCAAGCCGAGCACTTCACCACTCGCGAAGACGTGCTGTACCGACGAAATTACACACCTGGTGGCCGTCAGCGGCTACTCGTCATTCCACGTCACCTGCGTTCCGAAATTTGTTCCACGTTCCATGACGACCCCCCAATGTGGCCACGCAGGTTTCCTAAAGACATATTCTCGCATCAGGCTCCGATATTACTGGCGCGGTATGTACCGTTTTATTCGACAACAGTACGTTCAGGCTTGTCCCACATGCCAGAGAAGTAAGATTCCCCCCTCAACACGCCGCCGGCACCTTATTACCTTTGCCATGCCCCTCCCGACCGTTCGAACGCGTCGGCCTCGACATCTACGGTCCCCTTCCCAGCACTGCAGACGGTAACCGTTGGATCGTCGTTGCCGTCGACCACCTCACGCGGTACGCCGAAACATCACCCCTTCCTTCGTCTACAGCCAAAGACGTTGCCACTTTCATTCTGCAGAATCTCGTCCTTCGTCACGGAGCACCTCGAGAGTTGTTAAGGGATCGCGGTCGTGTGTTCCTCTCAGACGTCATCACAGCATTGCTGCGTGAGTGCCGCGTCGTTCACCGCACCACAAGCGCCTATCATCCCCAAACCAATGGAATGACCGAACGCTTCAACCGCACCCTCGGTGACATGCTATCTATGTACATCTCGTCAGACCACTCAAATTGGGACCGAGTACTACCGTTTATTACGTTCGCCTACAACACCGCCATTCAAAGCGCTACTGGGGTCTCCCCTTTTTTTTCTCCTTTATGGACGCGAACCATCTTGCACTATGGACACCATTTTTTTTGTACAGACCTGACGCCTCAGAGTCCACGACTCTATCCCAAGCCGCAACATACGCTGAAGAATGCCGCCAACTGGCACGGTCATTCACAACACAAGACCAAGGGCGCCAGAAGCACCACCACGACGCATCAACTAACGCCACTTCCTGTCTGGCTGCGTGTCCCCTCTGCTACTCCTGGCCTTTCCACCAAGTTGGTCCCCAAGTACCACGGCCCATATCGTATACTTCAAAAAACATCACCGGTCAACTACCTCATCGAGCCACTGGAACCATCTTCCGACCATCGTCGCCGTGGCCAAGAGATCGTCCACGTGTCCAGACTTCAAGCAGTGCTACGACCCTCCCGTGTTTACTGGTCCCTAGGTCGCCAGGATGGCTCCTTATTGCGCGGGGAGTAATTGTACTGAATGTGAATGGCAGACGCTCCGCTAGTACGGAAGACGACGACGACGATCGGTGGCTGTGGTTGTCGCTCGCGCACGCGCTGGCCGGTAGCTAGACCTGCCTGATAAAGAGCCTTTCACGAAGCTACGTCTGACCCTTTCTCGACGTACAACACCCCCATTTTAATATATATATATATATATATATATATATATATATATATATATATATATATATATATATATATATATATATATATATATATAAATAGATGCGCCTTCACATAACAACTGTTTATTCTGCCGACGTTTCGACGGGAACCCCGTCTTTGTCGAGTGATAGCAGAGCAAAGAGCGCAACTACCGAGGAAATCATGCTGCGTTGGTGTCGCGCATGAAATAGCGGCGCGCTGTGCACTTCTCTCTTCGTACTGCCGGCACGAGATTCACACGTCACGCACGTCACAATTCACTTCTCACGTGTGATTCACGTCTCGCAAATCACGAGATTCACGTGAGATCTCGAGACGCACGCGCCCACCGGCTTGCGGGGTTCCCGTCGAAACGTCGGCAGAATAAACAGTTGTTATGTGAAGGCGCATCTATTTTGATACTTATAACCTTGCGGCAACCGAAGTTATTCTCCAGCATATAAGCCTTATATATATATATATATATATATATATATATATATATATATATATATATATATATATATATATATATATATATATATATATATATATATATATATAGTTCAAAAAAAATATCTCAAGCACGTAGGAAAAAATTGTTCTCGGAAGGACTGACGTTTCGGCCGCGGGACCGGCCTTCGTCGGAGTGATGCACACATGCGACATCAACGCAATATAAGACGAACAATGACTTAGCGTAGCACTATAGGGAACCAAAGCTCAAGTTTGCGGAGCGACGACAGCGCCGCGCTGCGGCTCTGGAGAGAAGCTCTAGTGAAACTGGGAATAAGCGCGGCGGAGGGCGCGCCTGTTTCGCCGACAGCGGCGGCACGCGTGCGCACGCGTTCTTCGGTCGGTGCGGGGAGCTTAGACGTTGTGCCGTGAGCTTGGCACGCTTAACCGAGAGGCTTGCTTTGCGAAGCTGCATTTCCGCGATGGTAGAAGCGACGCCACGAAATCGGAAGCGTCGTCCGAAGTATTACTGTGTACCACAGCAGTGCAGACAGTACCAAGGCACGCGGTCCGCCTGTAAAACTGTATCAGTTCCCGGACAAGTCGTACGAGAGAGAAAGTACACAAGCGTGTATCACCGCAGTTAAAGGAATAAAGTTCTAGCTCTGTCTCGCCTTCCGTTTTCGCTGACTCAATTCTTCGCTTGAAATCAATTGTTTCAACTACCTGAATCAGTACGTAACGTGGCGCGTGCATGCAACGACTGCAGTAGTGATTGCTCGCCGTCTCGCATTTTTACATCCAATTACGGTTGTATGTTGAAGCAACTTTGTGTTTTGATTCCTCGTGTTTGTGAGACCTAGCTGTCGTTGTTGATGTTCACACTCACAAACTTCATACCGCGGTTAGCGTTGCGGTGTTGGTTGCGTTCAACTGAACTCCGCACAAGGCTGCATCATCGCGCCGGAACGAACGCCTGTGCATTTTCAGCTAACTTCACATCGTTTTGCTGGTTTGTTCAGTTTTTGTCGCTTTTTTAGGGTGTTATATATTTAAGCCGCCGAATCTAACTGGCACTTAATTCAGGAATTGTTATTGCCATCCTCGGAGATTGTGCGGTTTTTCTTTCACGCGCACCGCGCAGTCGTACATTGCTTCGAGTGTGCGTTCACGGGTGCGCTTTGCGTGAGCTCGTCGCCCGATACCACATCGCGCCTGAAATTCGACACCACTCACGCTGAGCCGCGTTCGCGCAGCAGGGTCTTATACACCTGTAAAGTCGATATTCTCATAAAAAGGCAGTGCAAGCACGAAGCGAGAAGCGCAAAAAAAAAAAGAAGACAGACAGACGAGGCGAGTAGTTCTACTTGCTTCGCAGCGATTAAAGCTAAGCTAAGCTAGCTGCCTCGTGGCTAAGTCAGCCGGTGATGCTCCAGCGGTACGGAGGGCATAACTCGAACTTTCTCAGGCTTTTTTAGTGCCACGGCCGTGTAGTCTTTGTTTCTTTCTCTCTCTCTCTTTTTTTTTTTTTGCACGCCGCGAGAGTTCGTTCACTACAGTACGCGTTTGCCACTGACAGCATGCACATCTAAACAACAATCACATGTTTTTCATAGTTGACAACGTGGAACATCCATAACCGTGATTAACGAACTTCTCTCCTTTGATTACGTTCGCTTTTCGAAGTGCCTGTCCAGCGGGGATATCTTTTTCAAGCGGTACATAGCGAAGCGCTGCGCGAGAGCTCTGCACGCGCACGGAAGCGAGCGGCAGCGCGGCGGAGAGAAGGGAAAAAGCGCGGCGCTTACCCCCAGTTTCTATATTTTTGCGAGGCGCAGCAAGCGCAGCGCGAAAGCGCTGCACGTGCACGGAAACGAGCGGAGAGAAAGGAAAACGCGCAACGTATATTCCCAGTTTCTATTTTTTCGCCAGAGATGGCGCTGCCTGTCCAGAGTCGCAGCGCCACTGAGCGATGCTTTGGGAGCCTATTATTGGCTGACAAGCGATTGTTAAAAGCACGTGGTGAACAGTACGCGTGATAGGACAAGAAAACGGGAATGTACGCATGCGTATTTGCGGGCGAAAACGGAGTGCAAAAATAAAACGACAGTACATATGCGTCACCAAAACGAAAATACTGATAGGTTTAACTGAGCACAGATTATTGATCAACATAAGCGCGTGCGCAACATTGTTCGTCTTATATTGCGTTGATGTCGCATGTGTGCATCACTCCGACGAAGGCCGGTCCCGCGGCCGAAACGTCAGTCCTTCCGAGAACAATTTTTTTCCTACGTGCTTCAGATATTTTTTTGAACTGTTACTTCCGGGTCCTGTGTTATCCCTTCATTATATATATATATATATATATATATATATATATATATATATATATATATATATATATATATATATATATATATATATATATATATATATATATATATGTATATATATATATATATATATGTAATGCAGCAGTACGCGCACGTGGTCGTGTGACCACTTATCAGTATGTATGCTTCTTCTCACTTTTTTTTCTCTCTTTCTCTCGGCACGGCGATGATATAAAAGCGCATCGGCGCCTGGTAAATTTTGTCTTGATGAAGATCGGTCTCCGATCGAAACGTCGCCAATAAACAGTTTTTTAGAACTTGAAAACATATTCAGCGCTAGCAATACAAGGACATGAGAGAGACACCACGGTGCGCAAGGAAGGTGGCTTTGTTGTTCTCGAGGAAGGTGTCTTTAACGAGAAAGCCTGCTCTGCAATTGCCAATGTTTTTAATGAGTGTCACGATGTGTCTCTTAGGAAGATAAAACTGGAAGCAAAACGCCTTTGCAAAAAAGTTGGCCTTAGTAAGCTGTTCCGTGAAATTGACGATGCAAAGATAGATAGCCTTCAAATCATGTTTAGTGCGAAGACACACAAACCCGAGTGGCCTTTAAGAGTAATAGTTTCTGAAATAGGATCATGGCAGAAGAAGCTAGCTGTTTTCTTACAAGAAAGACTAGGGATTCTTAATATTGACGATCCTTTCTTGGTTAAGAATTCCGTGGAAATCGTAGATTTCCTGAAGGATAACACAGACAAAAGCTTGTTGGCTTGCTCCTTCGACATAAAGGTCTTGTACTATTCCTTGCCTCAAAACAAACTAATCGCATGCGTAGAAGAGTGTATCGATGACTATGGCGCGGTTGCGTTTCAGAATTCAGCCGGGTTATCTGTTTTAGGCTTTTTAGATTTGCTTCGCTGCTATCTCCGCTCGACGTTTGCCACATGGAATGGAAAAGCTTTCCTTCAGAAGCAGGGTGTATGTATCGGCTCCTGTTTGGCGCCGATTCTTAGTGACATTTTTTTGGCCCACCATAACAGGAATCTGGCACGTGTGTTGTCGGAGCACAAGATTGTCAAGGTCGTCAGATACGTGGACGATTACCTCGTCCTTTTTGAGCCAGAAGTGCACGTATCGGTAGACGAGCTCAAGAAGGTTTTTTCTGATAGCCTTAGTCCTCTTGTCATAACCGTTGAAGAGCCGTCCGACAGCGTACTACGGTTTTTAGATCTTGAGCTTCATTTCATGGAACAGCACACATGTTGGGAATATAAACCCAGAGCTAAAAAGCCCCTGTTGCCGTACCAATCCGCGCATTCGAAGCTGGTTAAAAGGAGTATTGCCAATCTTTGTTTTGGAAACGCGTTGAAGATGTCCTGCCACCATAAGATTCAAGAAAGTCTTAACAATCAGTCTGAAAGGTTAGCGGCAGCAGGTTTTCCACAGTCGGTGCAGGTGTCTGTTGTCGAGGGTCTGCTAAAAAGATGCCGCTTGGAGAGTAGTCCACGGGATGCAGCAGTCCAACAGGTGGAGAGTAGGAGCAGAGTGGCGGTAGTGCCTTATTTGCACAAAACGGCTCACAACCTTAAGAAAATGGCTAGTCGTGTGGACGTCAAAGTAATTTTTTCAGCACCGGAAAAGCTTGGCAGGTTATGCCGCTTAACGGACCCGTACCGGAAGCCAGCTGTCGGTTGCTCCAAGAACCATCGCGACCCTCCAGTAGAGTGTGTACAAGAGGTAGTTTATGAGCTCCCGCTGACCTGTGGAAATAAGTATATAGGTCAGACGGGAAGATGCCTTAATGATCGTCTTCGCGAACACCGGTTAAACGTTACTAACAAGAACAATTATGGTCACTTGTCTGTTCATTGCTTGGAGTGCGGTTGCGCACCAATGTTCGGTTCCTGCACGGTTCTGGCGAAGCACAAAGATAAAGACGTCAGAGAGATTATAGAAGCGCAAGCTATCTCTCGCAATGGTGACACGTGTGTGAGTGCACCATCAATTGACCTTTTAGATAGGGAAAGAGCCTTTCTGGTTGGCTAGTGCGTGGACTGGTGGCGCCCTGTGCACGGATAAATAGTCTGTTGTTTCCTTGGAATAAAATTGTTGAAGTTAGCGCACCGTGGTGTCTCTCTCATGTCCTTGTATTGCTAGCGCTGAATATGTTTTCAAGTTCTGTTTACCAACACGCCCAAAAAATGGCAATGCTAAAGTTTTTTAGAAGCGTATATATATTTTTCCTATTTTGTTCTACGGCAACCGAAGCCAGACTCTTCATAATCTACGTATGTATATATATATATATATATGTGTGTGTGTGTGTGTGTGTGTGTGTGTGTGTGTGTGTGTGTGTGTGTGTGTGTGTGTGTGTGTGTGTGTGTGTGTGTGTGTGTGTGTGTGTGTGTGTGTGTGTGTGTGTGCATATGGAAAGAAGGTAAATACTGGTTATTTGTCGACGTGTATATATGTATATACACACACACATACCTGTCCGCTTTTGATCGACCAAGAAAGTAAACAATATATTGTTAACGTTGAGAGCTCCGTAGACCACGTCGGTCAGCGTGTGATCACCATTGTGGTACCATTCAGGGGCGCATCACAAGATATACAACGATTAGATTGTTGAATTTTCAACACAGGTTTCATGGTTCAATGTTTTCAATTACGAGCCGTAATACGTCCGGTGGTCATACATACCTGCATTTCACTTGATCTGTTTTATTTGTTAATGTAATGCTTTTGATATTTATTTCTATGTATATTGTAATTGTGTTCAAATTCTATATATATTGTTCTAGAGTTTCGATGCTAAGTAAATGTGTGTATACATTTTTCTTGTTCAGCTGCACAACAGTTCCTGTACAAATAAATGATGTTGAGCCATTTACTCGCAGCAACAAAGTACGAGCACAAGGGGACGGCTCTAACAAGTCAGCATGGACGGGCCTCCCGCAACAACCAGCGCTGTGGAGCCCCCGCGCCCTGGTTCCAGTAGGGGGGCGCGGGTTCTCGTTTCAATCTGCTCGCTGCTGTTCGGTGTAAGCGCTTGGGTGAGCGTGAAACGGACTCTGGGTTCAGATGCCACTGCTCGTGCCTGTACTACCCGAGGGCTGGAATCTCGGCTCCGTGCTCGTCATTGTCATTCAGGTGGCCAACGTGGGACCGCTTGTTTACACGCTTGCCCGGAACTATCTTGGGGTAAGCAATATCTATCAAGCAGCGGCCGTCCTTAGCTGCGATGCGAATAGTATACTGTCGAAACTTAGTTGAACTCGATTACCTAATGTTTAGGTTTCTCCAACTATCACTGCTATATTTCGGAGCAATAGTTGTACTCCTCCCGGCACAAGCCCAGAAAACGATTTTGTGTGCGCGTTTGACCTTGAAGCTCAGCCAAGGTCAAAGTGTCGGCTTGTTCACCTATCCCGCGCAGCCCCTTCGTACGCTCGGCGAGGGCCGCAAGCCGGTGGGCGCGTGCGTCTCGAGATCTCACGTGAATCTCGTGATTTGCGAGACGTGAATCACACGTGAGAAGTGAATTGTGACGTGCGTGACGTGTGAATCTCGTGCCGGCAGTACGAAGAGAGAAGTGCACAGCGCGCCGCTATTTCATGCGCGACACCAACGCAGCATGATTTCCTCGGTAGTTGCGCTCTTTGCTCTGCTATCACTCGACAAGCTTGGTTTAACCGCGTGCAACCATGCATATTAAGAGAAAAGCTCTTAAAACGCGACGTAAAACGTCGGGTGCCCACAAAAAAACCTCCACGCCGTTGCTTATCAGCCGCACCCACCGATGGAGAGTTAGCGCTGCCGTCGCGCCGAGTTTGCCCGCTGCGCGAGCCGAGTACGAGCGACGAAAGGCCCGCGCTTCTATCCGGGGGGTGCCACAGTCAGCTTTGCGCGTTAGTTAGGGCACGGAAGTTTGAACATTCCTGCATGGTCTGTGGCAGTCTGTGCTTCGACTCAACTTCGTCTATGCCAAGAAAAGACCCAGCATCAGCCAAGAAGGCCACGTTAAGCCCCTAAAATAAACCAGCTTCGCTGTTTGCTTTACACGGCTGGTGCAAACTTGTTTTTTTTTTTTCTGAATTGGAACCAAGGGTCGATGAGTGGCCCGAAATTTACGCTACCGCGCGTCGTGGCGTTCAAAATTTGCGTTGTTGTTGATTTGACCGAGTCTACCGCTCTTTGGCGCGTCATCGGCAGCAGCAGTACGTACGCGGCGCACCATGTACACGGCGCGCAAGGCCCTTGCGCAAGCCTCAAGGGCCCTGCGAAAGTGCGTTTGAAATTGGTCAATACCTGTCGTGCACGCTTGCGCTTTCCTGCTGCTTAACTTTCCGACGAGAAAGCGAGCGTTCTGTGGCTATCTTTTGGACGAAGCCCTAAAGGCTGGTTGACACCGAAGGCGGAGCGGCAAAGCGGGAAAGCGGGCCTTTCGAAACGGCGAGGCGGCTAGTGCGCGCACCTGTTCAGACCGCACGCCGCCTTTGGCTGCCCGCGCGGCCGAGGAGGAGGGGCATCGCGCGCGTCTCGCTATCACGTGGCACTGCTTCTCCCGAAATAGAATTACTGTATATGCTACCTTTAGGTAGCAGAGTTGCGCATAGGTCCGCCATTATGTTCAACGGCTGTGCAGTGAAGCCGCTCGTCGCGCGCCCAGGAGACAAATACGGCGAGATGTACCGGTGCGGGCGACTTGCCGCAGAATTATTCGTACGCGCTGAGCAAGGTTCCACTTTTACAGCGAAGCTGTAAATTGCTACAGGTCCTAACGGATCGCGTCCGCGAACAAAACGACGCGAAAACAACAGTTTTGCAGCGTTCGGCCAATCCCGGGTGCAGTGCAGGGCGTAGAGCAGTGGCTCATACGCACAACCAAATGTGAATGAAGTGAAACAAGTGAGAATTAAAGTGAATCAAAGCACATGAAGTGTGCTAAAGGTGACGGGGTCAATGAAATTTAAATTGGGCGATTGAAAAGTTAGTTCATAGGCGCCATAAGTGAATCGCAGGTATCGCGTCCCACAGAGAATTTTACAGCGGTGGGCCGATTCCACCATCAAAGCTTTAAGATGCATGCTACGATCGAACAGCTCAAAAGTTCTCTTTTCTGCGCAATACCTTGCAACGAAAAGCAGCGCGATTACTTTCAACATGCACACGAGCTTTTCTCCCCTGGACGTAAGGCGAGAAATATTTGTCTTGAAGGGCGGTTGAAGGAAACTTCACGCACGTATGGCCGACAATAAGAATACATTTTGGCCGCCGATGCCAGCTGATCAGTGGCCGTCGACAAAATATTGCGCGTGCGGTTACGCGGGCGACCACTGACAAAGCGTCATTTGTCATTAACTATTATTCACCACTGCTTCACTGTTCGAAAAAAGTGGCGCAGAAAAGTAGCTTCAAGCTCATTCATGTGTAGCGCACAACTGTCAATACGACGTAGTTTCGAACACTTCGCAAAGGTATGGAGCCGATAAACAAAGCACACACTCGACGAACGCACGCACGCTGAAACTACCTGAAACGCTCGACGACCGCTAATGGCACTGGAACTGACGGAAACTAGTTGGAAAACGATGGAACTGACGGAAACTAGTCGGCGCGGGCAGACCACCAGGGTTGCCGTTGGTGGCTACTTTGCGCCAAATTGGCTACTTTCCGACCCGGTCTGGCGACAAAAATTTCAGGTTGGCGCCATGGCTACTTTCTGGCTACTTTAAACTGCCATTTTGGCGCATTTACTGGCCATTTTTACGTATTATTTCAAAATAAAACAACAAGCAAGCTTAAATATAATCACTGTTTTCAATATTTTCTGTCGTGTCAGCCTATGCGCGCATACGTCCTTCCCCTGCCAGCGCGCTAGTGCGCATCGAGGTACCCAACGAACGTCACATGTGCGCGTCCCTGCGACTTTTAACACGGAGGGCCGGCGAGCATGTGAGAAACGCGCGGCTATATAGGACATTGATGACGCCAGATTCTAATGCTGAAACACAGCGTGTCCAATAGATATCCGCAACAAAATGAAGCTGGAGTGTCACTGTAGCATAGCCAGAAACTTTTTTTTTTGAGGGAGGGGGGGGGGGGGGCTCAGTCATACTTGCTGTATGCTCGTGCGTGCATATATAGATATATACACATGCACAGTTGGCAAATTTCGGGCTCAAATTTGAACCTCCAACCCCCTCCCCTTCCCCCCCCCCCCCCCCCTGGCTGTGCCTTTGTGAGCTGTTCATCTTCGATCAGATTCTTGAGGCTGGACTGGTACTTATTGCAACTTTGTACCAATTTCGGTTTTCGGCTTCAAGAAAAAACAGCATCAATGCTTAACGTTCCTGCATGAGTTGTTGGCCGAAAATGACTTTTACAAGAAGTCTATCTATTGTAGACAAACTGTATGCCGGCGCAGCGAAAGTACAATAATTTAATAATTTATTCGCAACTTACCTGCGCCTTGGAGACCAAGCAAGAAAGAAAAATATTATGCTCGTTACACTTCGTTTTTGCTTATTCAAAATCATATTATTTACTGTTTATTACTAACAACTCTAGAGACCTATTCCACCGGACATACGTCACGAAAATGCGGTGGCGCTGTCGTCGGGCGTTTAGTTTCGCGTGGTAGGCAAAAGCCGCTGCGCCTACCGCAGTTGCTGCTGTGTTTTCTCGCTGGTGCGTGCGCTGTTTGTCGTCGTGCAAAGAAGAAAAAACGGTGTAACGACGAGCTGTCAAGGGGATTTGCGAGGCAAGGCACGGGAAAGACTGAATAAGTTCTTTTGTTTTTTAAGTTTTAGCTGTAAAACGCGATCGAGAACTTGTCTTCGACGCCAGTTCATCGGTTATGTTTTGGAGCGACTTACTCAGCGAAAAACGATTAGCTCTGACAATTAAGCGTTTGTCATTGTAATGTGCCGCACCGCATTTTTTTGGAATAAGCATTCTGTGGAGGCATAGCACGTTTACCTTGCAGGTGTTGGTACACCTGCAGAACTCTTAGACGCGTCAAAAGGATTTCGTTATACTCGCGTGAACTAAAGGTGTCACTCGGTCACGGAGCATGTTTTTTTCTGCGTATCATTAAAGCGGCCGCGAACGAAAGGATGACTTCGACTATGCCTTTCCTGATTGTATGCGGCTGCGATGACACAAGTATATCAGGCAGGGCTATTCTGGCTGCGGGGCGCTTCACGAGATTTTGATGTCTGTCGGAATTCACAGAAAAACAGCACCCGACCGGGAATCTTGCCGAGTCTGTTTGCAAGATGTACGCATTTCGCGGTCTCGAATAGAGCCTACGAAGGGAGCCGCAAACCTGACAGGTACGTAACCGCATTATCCATAGCATGTAGTTGAAGTATTATCGCAAGCGTCACCCGGATGACAGCGTCGCCGAAATCGCCCAATTCGTTTGCATGAATAACATTCCCGGCACATTTCTTATATGCGAGAATTTACCGTAACGGTTCGCGTAACTATGCATTTTACTCTGTGCATTTCCATATCGTACTCAAGATCCTCTTAAATCGCTGAACTGGGTCGGTCGTTCTAGCATCAGTTGACAAATTAAAACGTACACGTTCGACCTAGACTGCCGCAACGGCGACGACATTTCGCAAATGAGTCGCATTCGCGCCGTGAATATACCTAACGTTCTGATGAGGTTCTTAGAGCTAGAGCTCCACGTCAACATGGCTCATATGTTCATTTCAGCGTCCCCTTTACAGCCACTGCAACGTCCTCGGTTGCAGCCGCCGCTTGTAAACAAGCGAGAGGCGCCCCGACGCACGGTGCTCGGAGGCAGCTTTTGCACCTGCTGCGCCAGCGCTTATGGCGGCGCGGAGGCACGCAGTCAGGCTTTCCCGCCGGACACGGTGGGCGGAGCTTACAAGCCGGACGTCGCTATAATTTTCCCCTAATGTCGACGGCGCCTACCCATGTTTACAAACATGGAACAGGTCTATAGATAATATATCCCTTTTTTTCTATTTGGCTACAAATATCGCGCTAAAATTAAATGGCATGGCTACTTTGGCTACTTTTTCCTTGAGTTCTGGCTCTTTTTCAACTCTACCCAACGGCAACCCTGCAGACCACAAACACCTGGCAGAGGACGCGCGGGCGCCGTCGGGCACGTAAAGTTGGCTTCGCCGCGCGAAAATTGAACATTTGACGTCATTTTGCACCACGTGATGGCAGTCGACGAATAGCAGCGCGAGCGGTGGAAGGAAAAGTTATGCGCAACTCTGCTACCTAAAGGTAGCATATACAGTAACTCTACTCCCAAAGAAACACCACCGCCGCTGCGCGTTCTGATTGGCTGCGGCAAAGCGGCGACCTTGGGCGAGCGGCAAAAAATTGGTCCGGGAGCGATCGGACTTGCCGCCTCGTTTTCCTCCCGCTTTCACCGCCTGGAGAGGAGGTTTTCCCCGCTTTCCGCTATGACGCCTTGCCGCTTTGGCCTTCGGTGTGAACGAGCCTTAAAGGAGTACTGACACGATTTTGGAAGATCGCGAAAGGGACATATTTCGTTTTCTTGGTAAACAGTGTCAACGCTCTTCACACAGCGGAGCCAGGCAGCACGTATAAAATATTTTATTTTGATTTCAAACTTTTCGTCGCTGAGCATCTGCATGCCAGCCCCACTACAATGGACATTATCCCGACGATTCAAGACAGTTCCTGAATTTGCGAGCTCTGCGTCTTGCGTGCAGCCTAAATCGCAGAAATCTTTCTCAGGGTCACTGGACGACAATTCAATCATCGTTGTTTACGTGCACCACGAGCAGATGACAGATTTGCCGTTAGTACGTCGCCAGTTGCTGTCTTCCCGTGACGTCACACTGCTATGAAATGTCACTGAGAAGCCGCCCCCCTCGATACCGAAACCGAAATTGCTGTTCTATGGTAGCGGTATTAAAAATATATCCAATGCATTTGCAAGCACTACGACATTCTTTATAGGTTTCTCGACTCCAGCTGTTTTATTTAAAACAACAATCCGAAATTTTTTTAAATTCGTGTCAGTACTCCATTAAGGGCCTATCCACGCGCTACCCGCGCACCCGCACCTCACGTGGAAGTACACCTGCTCCACGCAAGCGGAGGGCGAAAGAGCGAATCGGCGACGCTCTTTCGCCGTCCTCTTGAGTGCGGCAGGTGTGCCGGCACGTGCGGTGCGGGTGTACGGGTAGCGCGTGGATAGGCCCTAACTGCTCTGCTGAGTGCAAAGGAAAGCTATTTCGTTAAAATGTACGGCAGCGTTCAACACAGATCCACAGCGTGTTCTGATTACGTTAGGAAAGTGTTGCAGGGCGCCTTCGATGTACCGCGTAAGTTGCTTGCTGAAGATGGCCAGTAATTGGGAATTCAAGGGATTTTTACAGCGTAAGTTGTTGCGATGTCAGAGCAGCAGCTGCTTTTGGTAGCGTAGTTTACCGTGGGCGCCGCCAGTGTCCATCGCAGCTATCGCGCACATTGAATAAACACTGGGGGAGGGAGGTGCCTCCCAAAGATGGTTACGACGAGTGGCGCTTCAAACTTCTATATACTCGCGGACAAGTTTTCTTGGCAATGAAGAGAAAGCCACCTAGGCACTTTCTCCGTGTTCTCCGGTGCGACTAGCACCTGGACATGCGATTTTCGTAGCCGTTTTCTGCGGGCACCGAGGCGCCATAGGCCGATCCGATAAACTGCGTTGTTGCCGTAGACGCTGTGCGCCAAGTTGCAGATACTCTCGCGCTCTTGCACGCCGACGACTAGGGCCTGGTCACGTGACGCGTGCACTTCTTAACAGCGGAGCTGCTTAAGCTCGAGGGTACAAACCTTTCGTGGAAACAGCGCCTAGCTCTAATGTCATTGCGCGTTACCTAGCAACAACGTGGCATGTCTTCGCCCATCGCGTTGGAGGAAGGAAATGAAGAGGAGAGAAGAGATGTAGAGAGGAGGAGCAGAATAAATAAATAAAACAAAACGAAATTTCTCAACGAGGCGGGATTATCATTTTGGTACCCGAGGGAAGAAGGTGAGCGTCGTAACCACTCGGCCAAGCAGGTACGCTAGCAGAGCAAGCATTAATGGGAACCATATGATTGCGTTGCCATGGTCGGGAGAATGAGATAAAGAGAAAGAAAGAGAGAAAACAAAAAAACATGGTTGATCCCTCCGTCATAGGAATCGGTATAGCACGAAAGTGAAACGTGTCCTTACAAAAGTAGTCGAATGTTTACTGCGCATTGATATAAGAGAGCTTGCACAATGTCTATTGGTGTTTCTACATTTATAGCACCCTTTAACGTGGATGCAACCACGTTGACGCTTGATGGTACATCTGTATCCCGACGACTAACGTCCATGATGAATGATTAAAGAAACCCTTGCGGTCATAGATGCTTGTGGTAGCTGTACGGTGAGAGCAGAGTCATTGAAAGCGGTGTGACAGCCAGAAGAGCGTCACTGATTGGGCGCCGAACTTGGGCTAAGGTCGCCTACTGGCGGCATGTTAGAGTTATTGAACAACGCTGCCCGACCAGAGGGAAACGCAACGCGCGTCGTGTCTTCCCCGTTGGCCGGCTGCGATTTTCCGCGGGGCGAGCTAGGAACATATGGCTAGGGACGCGGAGTTACGGCCACGCGATGCACTCGCGCGTCGCACAGCTATTTTTGGTATGGACGGATGCTATGAGTGTGGATGCTAGGGGTAAGGTCGCCACCTGGCAGTGTGTTAATGCGTCGGCAAAATTGCACGTTTACTATTCGAAACACGCCGAATGGGACGGACGCGGAGAAACAACGCTTTGAAGAAGCTAATCGTGCATTTCACGGTCATAATGCATTACTTCTCTTTAGCAAGAACACTGTAAGAGGACAGTGGTAGATATAAAAGGCTTGTTTTTAAAGCCTGCAAAGCATGTCACCTGTGGCGCAGTGGACAGCGTGCCCGGCATCTATTGTCGTGGACCTAGAGGTCATAGGTTCGACTCCCGTTGACGGAACTTTGTCTTCTGATCTTGTGTATTTTTTCGACGTCATTTCCGTGACGGAAATACGTCACTCAAATCTTGGTGAACCCCGGCATAAAACACTTTCGTGTTAAAAGCAGAGAAAGAGAAAGAAACAGAGATACAGAGATAGAAAAAGAGATAAACAGAGAGAGAAAGCGACAGAAAGAAAGAGAGGGGGGAGATAGTATGGCATGGCAAGGAGGTGCGAAAGGGAAGTGAGTGTGAGAAGGAGTGATATACGAGAGAAGAGGAGAGAAAAGAGAAGGGGGAGTGGGTGAGGCATAGCGTTCGCCTCGTGTACTATAGTATAGCCAGGGAAGGCGAAGTGAGGACGAGGAGGCGAGAAAGGAGGAGGGGACAGAGTAAAGCATGGCCTAGCCCTGTAGTATATGGTATACCAAGGGGGTAGAAAATGGAAGTGAGGTTGAGGAGGAGGGAAAGGAGGAGGAGGTTGCCACGAGCTCCGCAGTATCCTCAGTTTTCGTACCATTTGTGCGTAGCAGCCCCAAATTTTTTCTGAATTTCTTTGCTCACGCGAACGCCGCAAAGACGATGTGGACGCGCAGCTCGCGCGCATAAGTGATATTTTTTGTGCCTGACAAGACCTTGAAACGTAGAAATCCAAGGCTTTCGCCTTGAGCTCAGCCAGTACACACTTTCCGCCAGATTCGTTCCTCGGTGCACGCGACGCTGTTCGTGGGCCTGGCAGCGAGCGTGCTGATGGTGTTCTTTTGGCGGCGCACCGTGGGCGAGCACAGCGTCGCTTTCATCGCGCTTGCCTTCTTCCTCGCCTGCGTCGACTGCACCAGCTCAGTGCTCTACATGCCATTCATGGCCCGCTACCCGCCACGCTTCCTTTTCTGGTACGTATGAACACAAGACGGAATGAGTGAAAACTCGCTCGATTTATCCAGTATGCCTTCATTTGCCCAATTGTCTTTCACGACGAAACTAGAGTGTTCCATAGATGCGCTATCAGAACTATATAATATGAGAAAAACTTCCCCATCTCCCGCTAAAGGGCAACCATGTGTGCATGCGAAGCAGCGGGGATGCCTGGCTTGAGCGGGAGAAACGTCGCCGCTTCCGTTTCGCGACAGCGGCCCGGGCGCTCATCGCGGCGCTGCACAGGAGATCGAATGAGGCGCGCGCTTTGTCATTTTCATACCGCGGAACTGCTGTGGCGCCCCCCAGCGGAGTATGCAGCTGTCGCACCACCTGTCGTGCGCGCCGCTCCGTACAGTAGAGGATTACCTAGAGGAGAGAACGGGGGGGGACCGTAGGAGAGGAAAAAGGGGGGCGAGGGGACGCGCATGCGCTGCGGGGATGTGGGACGCGAGACGGACAAAGCCACCGCAAGCACAAAGCACATGCAAGCAAGATCAAGGAATGGAGTCAACGGGATGTCAGCGCCGCTCCGTAGAGTAGAGGATTTCTAGAGGACAGAAAGGGGGGAGCGTAGGAGAGCAGAGAGAGGGGAGTGTGGGGTGCGGGAAGGAGGGACGAACAAAGCCCCCGCAAGCACAAGGAATGGAGTCAAGGGGACGCGATCGCCGCTCCGTAGAGTAGAGGATTCCTAGAGGAGAGAAAGGGGGGAGCGTAGGAGAGAAGAGAGAGGGGGGAGGGGACGCGCATGCGCTGTGGGGGGAATGGGACGCGGGAAAGGAGGAACGGAGAAAGCCCCCGCAAGCACATGGAAGCACGATCAAGGAATGGAGTCAACGGGACGCGGGTACCGCTCCGTAGAATAGAGGATTCCTAGAGGAGAGAAAGGGGGGGGAGCATAGGAGAGGAGAGAGAGGGGGGAGAGGACGCGCATGCGCTGTGGGTGTGTGGGACGCGGAAAGGAGGGACAGACAAAGCCCCCCGCAAACACATGCAAGCAAGATCAAGGAATGGAGTCAACGTGGGCGACAGACACCACCGGTAGTGCGTGTTATTCTTTGCTTGCACCCACCACATGCCTAGCCATTGCTAAGCAGCCACTCTGGGCTCTCGGCTATCACTCTGGATAACTGTGGTGGTGGTTCTGGCATAGTGGGTGTTTCCCTACTTCATGAATGTGACCGGACGCGGGACGCGGGAGGGACGGACACAGCCCCGAGCATAAGATGCTTCGCATCTAAAACGCTAGGGGTTTGAAAATTATTCAATTCCAACATTCGGCACACTTTCTTGTATCATTGATGAGCAACATGCTCACTTTTAACCTTATTTAGTGTTTTGAATGTCAGCATACTTTTTGGTTCTGTTCGGTGGTAATACTTCACGGCAATTCAGCTTGCAATTTTAACTACCTCTCGCACTGTTCCTACCGGCAGCAAAATACAGCTGGACTAGCTGGATTTTACGCAGTCCCGACAGATGACTTTCGTGAACGATTTTTCGCGAGACCATTTCCTAGTACACTGAAGCACTCGAAACGCAATAACGTGTCCCTCAGAATGTGGAGCCATACCGTTTACCATATGAAATCCTAAGAATACGAACCAATCAATGTGTTGCTGATTGCCAGAACACTGCTTTATCGTTTTGTGCGATTGTGACAAGTGTCTGTTGTTCGTCAATACAATATTTTGAGCGAGTTGGTTCTTACCATGCATATTTACAGTGCGAGACGACACCGCAAAGAGCGCTCTGTGTACTGTGTGGGACTTTTTCTCTGTGGTGTACTCGTCTCGTGCTGTAACTAGGGAAAATCTTTGTTGATGACGTTTGCGCCACGCTGAGACATCGCTAATAAGGAAGCGTGGTGGTGAGCCGATCAGACGATGCCACCTTGGTGCTAAAAGGCCAGATTCGCCCGCGGAGCACTTGCAACATTTTGTCCGCCGCGGTGGAGCAGTGGTTATGATGCTCGGCTGCTGATCCAAAGGTCGCGGGTTCGATCCTGGCTGTGGCGATCACATGTCGATGAAGGCGTAAATTCTAGATGACCGTATACTCTGCAATGTCAGTGCACGTTAAAAAACACCAGATGGCAAAATTTTTCAGAGCCTTCCTCTACGGCGTCTCTCACAATCATATCGGGCTTTTGGGTCTTAAACCCCATATATTCAAATTGTAACATTTTTATTCATCCTTGCTACAAGGCAGACATGCGCTGCGCTGACTCTACTCGTGAGTGCATTTATGTATGCCTGTCTGCTCGCGGATTTGTAATATCACCAGCGAATCGAGAGACCGCTCAAACTGGCAATGATAGCTATAAAAATGAGTCATCATCATCATCATCATTAGCTTGGCCAAAGGCCTCTCCCATGTTCCGCCAATCAACCGGTCCTCTGCTTTCTCCTGCCACGTTATACCTGCAAACTTCTTAATCTGGAGATCATGCAGTGGGGGGAAAATGGCATCGGTTCTAGAAAGGCCAGAGGGGAGTTACTAGTAGAAATGAGTAACGTATCCTTAAAATATTGTTGACTGCTTTGTACTTGACTGCAGCGCGTCTGCGAGCATCCTTAGTTCGGGGTCTCTTGGCCGACGAAAAATGACACTCGAAAAGAAAAGAAAAGGAATGAAAGATGCGTGCTGTTGCACTCAACGTGAAAGCTGCAGGAAGTGCCGAGCAATGATTAGCCTACCCTTTAGCGACGCTGGCTTCGCGGGCAAGCACGAGCTGGCGTTCTAAACGTGCAGCGTGCTCGGCGTCCGGAAAGCAAACATTCATTTGTGGAAAAAACCATTCACGGCGCAAAAAATACAGGGACAAAGTGAAGAAACGGACAGACATGGCGCCCATGTCTGTCCGTTTCTTCACTTTGTCCCCGTATTCTTTGCGCCGTGAATGTTTTTTCCTGAAGTATGAACCAACTAGCTCAGCAACAAGTCCTGTTGACTTCATTTGTGATGCACCCTCTCCCTTGCTCCTTTCCCTCCTCCTCACATTCACGTCACTCTTCCTCACCCTCACTTTCCTTTCCCACACCCTTCTATACCATACTGTAAACGGCTATGCATGTATTACCCTCCCCTTTCCCTCCTGCTCACCATCACTTCCTTTTTCCACCTCCATACTATATTATACACGGCTAGGCTATGTTTTACCCTCCACCTCCTCCTTTCCCTCATCCTCCTCACGCTCACTCCCCTTTCCAATCTATGCTATGAATGGCTATAATATACTTTCCGTCCTCCTTTCCCTCATCCTCGCAACACCCCTTATACCACTCACTTTCCCTCTCCCTCCCTGGCTATACTGCGCTATACATGGCTATGCTATACGTGGTTTTGACTGCGTGATGTCATACATAGCTATGTAATACTTTACCCTTCTTCCATCCTCCTTTCTGTCCTCCTGAAGCTCACATCACTCTTCCTCACCCCCCGCTTCCCTTTTATCCCCTTTTGCTGTACTATATATAATGGCATTGCACTACATGGCTATGCTACGGTTTTGCCAGGCGTGACGCCATACATGGCTATTCTATGCTTCCTTCTCACCCTTCCTTCCCTTTCCCGCCCCTTGCTATATTCCATTGTATAGAGATATGCTGTACATGGCTATTGTATACATGGTTCTGCCGGTGGGACGACATACATGGCTATGCTCTGTTTTACCCTCTCCATTCCTCCTTTCTTTTCTCCTCGCCCCCCACTTCATTTTTCCGCCCACTTGCTGGAATACGTTATACATGGATGTACGCTCTACATGGCTATGCCATACATGGTTTTGCCTGCGTGACGCCAAACGAGGACATGAGATGGAGATGACAGATGGCAGCATACGACGGCACAGGCCTCCAAGGGGCTCCGCACTTAAGGGACACTACAGAGGAAAAAAATCTGAGATTAGTAAATTACCTTATCACGATTCCAAAATCACCGCGCTTGTCACGAGAAGATGCTTGATAAGCGAGAAAACGCGCAGAAAGAAAATGCGGGTGGCGACGCTGCCTTGAAATACCGCACCAAACGTCGTGACACCATAGATTTTGACGGCATCTACTAGGTCCTAAGTTGTTACGAATAAGTGAAAAGCAAATGCGTGGTCCTGTGAGGGGCCAAAGACTCAATATGCCAAGTTTCAGGAAATTTCGTTAAGCTAATGTCCCCAAAATACGAAAAATACATTTTGAAACCTCTCACGTCGCGTGCAGCAATTTCGGCGCGAAATGAAACTTTGACCTTGATTTTCTCATCTATTAATAAACCTGTGATGGTGAAATTCACGACATTAAAGTTCTCAGAGTGCAATTTATTAATGTAAACCGATTACCCCTTCCACTTAAGTGTCCATTCAAAACGGGAAGGTACTTAGGAACTTCCCAAGCATGCAAAGATGAAAGCTTAGTTGAGCCCATGGCGATGTGGAATGCGGCTCAGAGCCCGCACGACGACCTGTACACACCGTTTAGTGTAGGTTTCGAAATGCGACAGCAGCGCAGGAACCCACGGCCTAGAGAGCAGAACCAGTCAGATTGGGCCACGGCCTGTCTGGAGAGGAGCGCGGAAGTTCTTGCGCACGCGCCTCTGAAGTCCGGCACCGATTGGGCCCGGGCCCGAACTATAGAAGCGAACGCGACTCGCGCGCCTCCCTCCGTCTACATCGTGCATGCTTGGCAAGGCCGTCGCCGGTAGGGAGCACGCACCTCACCCTTCTTCTTCACGCCCCTGCTGCGCTTTTACTCACGCGAACGCTTTCAGCAAGGATGGCTGGATGGCCTGATAGGATGCAAGGATGGCTGATAGAAGCCGAGAAGGAAGGAAGTTGATTAGAATAAACAGTATGGCGTATGAGCCACGCCACGTCTCCCATTCATAGCGTCACATGTATATATCGTGATGGCCCCGGGTGGTTTGTACGTCTTGTTCTTTCACCGCGAAGTTTGCGCGGAAGCTACAGAGCCTAGGAACGGTCACTTCAGTTTGCCAAAGGAACGCGCAGCTCAAACGCAAAGAAGTAGCAGCTGTGACACTTGTTGCTTTGTGCTCGATATATATATACCAAAGAAACATAATTCAGGAAAATATTTTCTGTGCTGTAAATCGAACCTGCGGCCCCTCCCTCCGCAGCGCGCGGCATTAGACGACGCGAGCACGGAGTGTGCGTCGTCTACTAACGGGGGGACTATTTATATACACCATTTACCGCTGGCGGTACGCAGAGCTCGGATGCGGCTTCAGCACGTTCTTTTTATCACCAGCGAGATGGCGTAAAGGGCGCGCTTTAAAGGTCATCCTCTCGCTCGTGGCGATGCGCGCGATCCTCGTACCTCTATCACCTGTACTTTTCCCTAGAGGGCGTGGTCGCCCGTGCACGCCCTTATCTCGTGATGGCTCCGGGTGGATTGTACGTCTTGTTTTTTCACCGCGAAGTTTGCGTGGAAGCTACAGAGCCCAGGAAGGTGACTTCGCTCGTTGCAGTGGCCGCGTTTGCCAGAGGAACGCGCAGCTCAAACGCAAAGAAGTAGCAGCTGTGACACTTGTTGCTTTGCGCTCGTCCTGTGTATACGTGTGCGTTCGTTTCGTACGTTCTTCTTTGTGTTTGATCGGCGTGCTTTAAGTGTTGAGCAGTGACGATTGTTAGTTTGCGCTCGTCCTGTCTGTGTAATTTTTGTGCGTCCTTTGTGCTTCAGCAACGCACTGCATGTTTTGAGCTGCTTGCCGTTCCTCACGTGACATTCCAATCTTTTTTATTACCGTAAAAAACAGCGCGGGCACACGGGACCAGAGAGGCAGTACTTTGCGCTGGAACATGAGCGTTTATTTCGTGTTAACGAATATATACGCTTCCTTGGAAAGGGGAAAAAGCAAGAAAAAATGAAGGCAAGGGAAGCCCTGCGCATGCGTCGCGACTAGTACATGAAAAGGCAAAGATCAGTCACGGAGATAACTAATCTACTTGTCGGTTAGTGCGATGGACGGTGCGCTTACACATGATGGCCCAATGGAATGAATCGTGACAGGACAGCGCAAAGTCCTGTCTGTCTCTCTGGTCCCGTGTGCCCGCGCTGTATTTTACGATGAAGCCACGCCAACACGCTCAAGTTTTTACCCTCTTTCATCACATTAATTGCTTCGCCCTTGAGGCGAGACTGTGACTTTTTTTATTTGGACTTGCATTTTCTTTACGACGACCTTGAAGCATAGTGAAACCAACAGATGCTGTATCCACAGAAGACGTAGGTGACATTATTTGTAGGTTTTAGCTGCCGTGCAGTAATTATGACATAAATGGAAAGCAGTTTAGTGGACGAAAAATCAACTTGCCGCTAGGGCCCGCACCTTCGGATAAGGCGCCCGATGCTCTACCAATCAAGCTGCAGTGTGCGACAGACGTCAATAGATGGCATCTACTGTAAATATTTTTCAGCTTCTACGTTCCAATTTGTAAACTGTAGGCCACGGGAACCAACCCCTGTCTTCACTTTCAAAATACATCCCGGAGCGAAATGGTGGCCGGTTTCAGTTTAACGCAAAATATAAACCTCCTGCGCTAGCGGCCTCCCCATCGAGCACCACGGTGCGGCAAGAGCAAGTCGCCAATCAAGACCTTCTGAAGCAGTAGTAACTTGGGGGCTGCCGCTCCATCAACTATCTGCCGCGAGGCTGGAGGATGACCTCCAGCCTCGCGGCAGATAGTTGATGGAGCGGCAGCCCCCAAGTTGGTGTCTTTATTCAAAATGCCCAAGTGGGGAAACAAGACATGTTCCTTAAGGGATGGCATGAAATGCGTCAAAGTAATCGAAGGTTCGGGGTCTGGCGTCAGAGTGCTTTCGCAAGATGTGTATTTCGTCCGCTTCAATTCATTTTCATGTATGTCGTAAGGAGTGCCTGCAGTTACAAACTGCAAATAATGAGCCCTGAGCTTTGTGTGCTTCGTTTGGTTTGATTACCTTTATTAGGTTGTATCTAACAAAGTAATGAACCTCACCATCCAATCCCCTTCTTTCATTGCTGCGTATATTGTCATTCATGCGACAAAAATTAATTCCAGTCTTGTTGGGCCAGGTGATCCTGTTCATGTCGAGTGCTCCTGTAAGCTTCTCTGGTCGTTTTATTATTATTATTATTATTATTATTATTATTATTATTATTATTATTATTATTATTATTATTATTATTATTATTATTTCCATTGAACTCGGCAGATGATGTGTGGCCGCTTTCATGATTCATTCTGTGTTCTTGCTGAGAACTGCTCAGAAAAGCTGTCGTTCCCTGGTGAATAGAATCTTCGCTCTGCAATTTCTCCTCCGTTATCCGCCTCTATTCACAGTCGGCGATATGTCCACTCAACGCAAGCGTCACATGACGGTGTCGTCGAGTAACTCACAAATGCTAGTCTGTGAGCGCCAGTGAGATCTGTTTAGTTCAGGTTGCTAGTTGAGCGCGCCAGCACATTTGTTTCTCTGCGGCCTGAAGAATACAATGTAACCGACTAATGCGCTGGCAGCATCGTTTCTATTGACCTTACACTTGTTAATGCTAATTAGCGCTCCATTGAAACAGCATCTCCACAAATGCGTTGGTCGGAGGCAACAGGTGAGCCCTCAGTAAAGTCTCTAATTCGCAGCGGGATAACCGTGACTGGCTCGCAGAACAACTACACAGAAGCGCTGGGATATAGTATATAGGGGTAAATAGCTCCTTATCACGTGAAAATCTGCTCAAAGTCATGACACAGCGCTCACGTCAATAGGCTTTATGTTATGGATCCTGCCTCAGGTACATGGTCGGTGAGGGACTGAGCGGCCTCGTTCCAGCCGCCGTAGCACTGGCACAGGGTGTGGGCGAGCAGACAGCGGACGAGTCGGGCCGGGCAAAGGGTCCCCGTTTCAGCGTGGAGGTGTTCCTGTCCATGCTGGCTGTCATCGTGGCAATAAGCTGGCTGGCCTTCATCGCCCTCGC
Source organism: Rhipicephalus appendiculatus (assembly GCA_030522465.1). Lineage (NCBI taxonomy): Eukaryota > Metazoa > Arthropoda > Arachnida > Ixodida > Ixodidae > Rhipicephalus > Rhipicephalus appendiculatus. The sequence goes on from JALIZH010031552.1 coordinate 42,270, forward strand.
CCACTGCCACGTAGCCACTGCACTGCAGGTAAGAGCCTCATATGCGCTCCGTTCACAATTTATAACGCATATATATATATATATATATATATATATATGTATATATATATATATATATATATATATATATATATATATATATATATATATATATATATATATATATATATATATATATATATTGTGCCGCTGGCAACCAGTGGATCGTGACAGCTGTTGATCATTTGACACGCTACGCTGAGACAGCATCTGTTACTACTGGTTCTGCTTCTGAAACTGCTGATTTCGTTCTCCAAGTCATTATAGTGCGCCATGGCGCTCCACGTCTTCTGATCAGTGACCGTGGCAAGGCCTTCCTCTCTCAACTAGTGACCGAACTTCTACGTGCCTCCGGCACCACCATAGGTCGGCAAACTCACTCATGAATCGACTCACCCAGACTCACTCAGACTCAGATCGAGCCGTGAGTCTGAGTCTGAGTGAGTCCGGGCGAGTAATATTTTGGTGAGTTTGAGCCTGAGTGAGTGCGGCTGAGAAAAATTTTAGTGAGTCTGAGTCCGAGTGAGCCCTAAGCCCAAAATGTATTTTTTGAGTGAGTCTGAGTGATCGACATCTTGACCGCACAAAAAAAGACGAGGACAGAGGGAGGTACGACGACACTTGCGTGTCGTCGTACCTCCCTTAGTCCTCGTCTTTTTTTTGTGCGGTCAAGATGTCGATCAGTAAGCACCAACTAGGCCAAACACAAGTTCTTCTGGAGTCTGAGTGAGCCCTACACTTTTTTGCCGATCTATGGTTCTACTTGCACAACTTCAGCATTACTGCCAGCCTTACGTAGGCTCATGTTTATACTCAGGCCGACTCACGTATACTTCAAAGCACCAGCGTTCATACGCCAGCTCAATATTTATTGATCTGGAGGAGGGGGGGGGGGGTTGCCGTGACCTCCCTCCCACCCCCCGAAAACTGTTTCCAGGGATTTTTTAATAAAAATATTTCTTGGGAGTCATCCCATTCAATTAAAAGGTACTTGATTGCAGTCACTGATATCTCATATTTAAAGGTACGAGATCAAAAGGCGACAAGTAGAGCACCGATTACGCGAGATATTGGTGTTAAGTGCCTTGACACCAAGTTCAAAGAAGCCAATTGTACGCTAACGGACATGAGTGGGCTCACTCAGACTCAAATAGAGCCGTGAGTCTGAGTCTGAGTGAGTCTGGCTGTAAAACATTTTCGTGAGCCTGAGGCCGTGTGAGTCCGGTTGAGAAAAGGTTTGGTGAATTTGAGTCCGAGTGAGTCCCAAGGGCAAAACATATTTCATGAGTGAGTCTGAGTGAGCTCTACATCTTTTGCCGACCTATGGGCACCACTCACAAGACCACTTCTAATTATCAACCCCTGACAAACGGCCTGACCGAGCGATTCCATCGCACTCTTGCCGACATGATCGCCGCCTATATTACACCAGACCACAAAAACTGGGACGTGATTCTACCATTCCTCACTTACGCCTATAATACAGCCATTCAGCGGACAACCGGCTACTCACCATTTTACCTGCTTTACGGACGTTGTCCTTCCTCCTTGCTGGACGCTTCTTTCCTTACCCTCAACGTAAATCCATCTCAATCCTCTTCCGAGGAATACGTTTCACGACTCGCCCAGTGCCACCAAAGTGCTCGCATGAATACGGAAGCCAGACAGCAATACAGGAAGATTGTTTATGATGAATCACATCGTGCTGTATCATTCCGCCCTGGTTGAGAGGTGCTGCTCTTGAGGCCTGTTCGCACACGTGGTTTGTGTGACAAATTTCAGCCACGGTTTATCGGGCCTTACACAGTTCTGGAGGAGACTTCACCCGTGAACTATCACGTGACGCCACTTGCAGCCCCAGCAGACCGCCATTATCGAACTACTGAGGTTGTCCAAGCCTTGCGCATTAAGCCCTTCATGCGACGTTCTTCGTCACTTTGACCTGCAGCGGCCAGGCTGGCTGCTTTCACATGGGGGGGAATTCGTGTGGGCATTTATTATACCCATCCTCTTCATCTGTACGTTATCATCATCATAATGCATTCGGTCATTCATCATCGTCGTCGTGTATCATCATCATCGTGTTGGGTTCAGCGTAGCTGTTCGCTGCCGGATTCTCGGACCAAATAAAGGTCGCCCAAACCAAGACCTCATAATATATATACTGTTTCGTGCAGGGGCGGTCCGTGATACATACGAGCTAAGTTCAACGCAACAAAGAACGCAAAAGTTTATTCAGAGCCGCCTTTTATGCATTCCAGACAGGAAAGAAGGTCCAGGTAACGTGGCGCCACAGAACGTGGGCAGTGACGTCAGAACGCGACACGTGGACTTCGAGAGCTCGTGCTTTATCAAACAAGTACGTCCAAACACGGCAGCACTGCGTGGCACGTACATACACGGTACATCTTTCTTTCTTCAAACAGTCAAAAGAAACCGTCAGTGAAAAATTACACCATCTCCCGCTAAAGGGAACCATGTGTAGATGCGAAGCAGCGGGCGCTAACGCCTACACTGGCGGCGCCGTTGACGCTGGCGCTCATCGCAGCGTTGCGCGGGAGAGAAACCTGGGGAGGCGCAAAGCACGTATACACGTGGCACGTACATACACGGTACATCTTTCTTTCTTCAAACAGTCAAAAGAAACCGTCAGTGAAAAATTACACCATCTCCCGCTAAAGGGAACCATGTGTAGATGCGAAGCAGCGGGCGCTAACGCCTACACTGGCGGCGCCGTTGACGCTGGCGCTCATCGCAGCGTTGCGCGGGAGAGAAACCTGGGGAGGCGCAAAGCACGCAGTGATGGACCGGTGTTTCCTACTGGAACATGCCAATTGCTGCTAATGGGCAATGAGAGAGAGAAGACTCCGATTGGACACAGACACCCGCAGTCCGCTTTTAGTTAACGCGCACGCTGCGAATTTTTATTGTTCAACAACGCACAGGAGATATCTCCCACCGGCACTACCTTGCAGGTCAGGATCCAGTGCCATATACAGGGTGTTTCAAGAAATGTGTCCACTATTTTTGAAAAATCAGCGAAATGAGGTATTTGCGCGCTGTCTTCACAATTGCTTTTTCTGTAGCGGCAGGCATCTTAAGATGGTTGACGACATGATTTGGGACAGTAATTAAGAAAGTTAAATTAATTAACTTTTTAATTAGCGGAGTTAGGTGGTTAAGTCCAATGGGAGAATTGAAGTCCTTCATGCAAAGAACCCATTTCAGCTTTGAGATTTCGAAAAAGCGGCCTCTATTAATTATTGTGGCGTAATGAAATTCAGGCAAATTCAATGGCGAAACCGAAACCCAAGCACCGATGAGCGCAACAAGCAGACGACTAGAATGACGTCACTGTTCGAGACAACGGTTACAGAGGTGCAGTGCTTCCCCGTTCGCTAACGTATGTGCGTCATGCGTGCTACTACTGCAAGCGCAGCGCACACACTCACACCAAGAAGTCGGTTGATGGTTGATATAATGACGTTCACTCATTGTGGACGTCTCAGGACGAATGTGGCAGTTGCGCTCATCCGCGTTTTGGTTTCGGTTTGGCCGCTGGAATTTGGCAGAATTTCATTACTTCGCAATTATTCCTAGAGGCCGCTTTTTCGAAATCTCAAATCTGAAATGGGTTCTTCGCATGAAGGACTTCAATTCTCCCATTGGACTTAACCACCTAACTCCGCTAATAAAAAGTTAATTTAACTTTCTTAATTACTTTCCCAAATCATGTCTTCAACCATCTTAAAATGCCTGCCGCTACAGAAAAAGCATTTGTGAAGACAGCGAGCAAATACCGCATTTGCCTGATTTTTTCAAAATAGTTGACACATTTCTTGAAACACCCTGTATACGGGGTGGCCAGTGAACGGTTGTGCAGCGTGAGCAGCCGGTTTTTTCAACCAAGAAACTGGCTAGCAGACGCTGCCTGCGTCGGCGTCGCGAGGCGAGAGAGGGGGGGAGCGTAGGAGAAGAGAGAGAGGGGGGACGCGCATGCGCAGTGGGGGGTGTGGACGCCGCGGGCAGGAATGCCTAGAGGAGAGAGGGGGGAGCGCAGGAGGGTAGAGAGGGCGGGGACGCGCATGCGTAGTGAGGGTGTGGTCGCCGCGGGGAGGGATGCCTAGAGGGGGGGAGAGGAGGTTTCTTATTTTTATATTTTTTAGAGGGTTTGCGCATGCGCAGTAGGGGTGGTCACGCCGCACACCACCACCACCACCGGATTGAACTTCGCCTTAAGCTGCTTCGCCTCTAAAATACAGTCCAATCTTGGCAAGCTGTTTACGTCACTTGCATGAAGTTGCTCCCGTAACCCAGTCTCTGCGGTGGTCTTCGGTTTCGGGGACTGCGTCTCGGTCCGGGGCTTTCAGTCTCAGAGACTGCACTACCAGGGGTGGACTGCAGGTTGTTGGTGACGTCATCACTGCAGCTCTCTTCGTCTGAAGAGACTTCCGTGTCGTCGAATGCTTCCGCTGTCGGCAAGAGGTGTCGACGGTTACGCCGCAAAACGTTGCTGTTCTCAGTGGTGACCGAATGTCATCTTGGCTGTACCTGGTTCAGGACTTTAGCCTTACTTTCCCAGGTGTTCCCCCCGCACTCGCACCCCTTGCCCTGTTGTCAAAGGTGGTAGAGGCCGACGCTTTGGTTGTGCCTGTCCGTGCTTCAAGACGGCTGTCCGTGGACCCACGTTGAAGTCCGGTATAGTCGTCCTCAGTTGCCGACCTTGCAGTAACTCCCCTGGGGACCTTCCGTCTTCGAGTGGGCTGGACCTATAGCTGAGGAGACTCATCCAAAAGTCATTATTCCCTTCCACTGTTTCTTTTTTTTCAAAATTCTTTTAACAATTTGCACGCCTTTTTCAGCCAGGCCATTAGATTGTGGAAACCTTGGACTCGACGTTGTATTCTTAACATCGTAGTCTTTTGCAAAACTAGAGAACTCTCGGCTTGCGAACTGTGGACCATTGTCGGTGCATACTTCTAGGGGTATACCATACCTAGCAAAGATGGCTCGCAGCCTTTCGACCGTTGTCATTGTAGACGTATCCTGGAGTACTTCAACTTCCGGAAAGTTGGAATGTGTGTCGTATGCGCACAAGTACGATTTTCCGACATACTGGAAAATATCCACGCCAACGCTACACCACGGTTGATTGGGTGTAGGGCGTATTATGAGAGGCTCGCGCTGGTGTTTGTAAGCATACTTTCTGCAGACTGCGCACTTTGCAATGATACCATCAATATGTGAATATAAACCGGGCCAGAACAGTAGACGACGCGCTCGCGTCTTACCTTTGTTTATTCCCATGTGGCCGTCATGAATCCGGTTCATTATTTCTCGTCGCATACTTAGTGGTATCACGACCTTGTTGCCTTCAAACAGGATCCCATTTATAACAAACAGCTCAGCTACGAAAGGTCTCAGCTCTCCTTGCACTGGTTTGTTTTTCCCTAGATGTTCCACCACATTCTTCAGGTGACAGTCGTTGCTTGTTTCTCTCGCCAATCTAGCTTGCATCGCTTCGCTTACTAATGAGGAAACAACACTTACTGCATGTACTTCATCATCCTCGTATACTCCGTCTTTCTCTGGACTGCCGACAGAAGCCCGCGACATCATATCTGCGAGAACCAGCTGCTTTCTTGGAATAAACTGCAGTTGAAAATCGTAGTTCAGTAAACGAAGAAAAAAACGCTGTAATCGAGGCGGCATTTCGTCAATAGCTTTCTTCGAGATTGCTACCAATGGACGGTGGCGGTTTCTAGCATAACATGACGTCCGTACGCAAAGTGATGAAACTTTTCACATCCTACTACGACAGCCATTGCCTCCTTTTCAATCTGTGAATACCTTTGCTGAGCCTCTGTCAATACGCGGGAGGCATATGCAACCGGCTTCCAAGAGCCACCATACCGCTGTAAAAGAGCTGAGCTTACGCCATTCTGTGAGACATCAGAGGTTATTTTCGTGTCTTTTAGGATCGAAGATTGCCAACACCGGTTCTCCACTAAGACATTTGCAGAGCCGCTCTCATTCACTTGCGCGATTCTTCGTCCATTCAAAAATAGTGTCTCTTTATAAGCTGTCGTAACAACTGTGTATTTTCAGCGAGCACGGGCACGAACTTTGAGAAGTAGTTTATCACGCCTAAAATTCGTTGCACTCCGAACTTGTGAGTGGGTGTTGGCAAGCTAAGAACCGAGGTGATCGATGCGGGGCTCGGCCATATCCCTGCCTCGGAGATAATATCACCGAGAAAAGCAATTTCAGTGACGCCTACTTCACATTTTTCGGGATTGAACGTTAGCCCCGCTTTCCACGCCGCTTCTAAAACGCTTCTCAGCCTTCCATGGTGTTCCTGTCTGGTGGAACCCCATATCAGCATGTCGTCTACGTACACTTGCACGCCTGCAATGCCGTCGAAAATCTTGTTCAACGTCTTCTGAAAGACCTCCGGAGCGGGCGCAATCTCAAACGGTAGTTGAAGGAAACGGTAACAACCGAAAGGTGTGGCAAACGTACATATCCTCGAAGTTGGCTCGTGCAGCGGAATCTGGGGGAAACCGGAGTTAGCGTCCAAACGTGAAAAACTTTTTGCGCCTGCCAACTCTGCCTCGATATCCTCCCGCTGCGGCATCTCATAGTGCTCGCGCTTCAGGCACTCATTAATTCTTCTGGGATCCATACAGATCCTTAATTAGCCTATTTTTTCTTGATTATAACCAAAGGACTTACCCAGTCTGTGGGCTCTTCTACTCAAGTGATGATGCCTGCCTTGAGCATCCTTTCGAGCTCATCTTTAAGGGGCTTCTGCAACGCCAGAGGCGCGAGTCTCGGCGTTTAGACGCTTGGAATTGCACCTTCTCGCAGCACCATCCGGTATTCACGCTGGACGCACCCCGTCCCTTGGAACACGTCTCGGTAGGCCCGCATCAGTTGCTCGCTGCTGTTGGTTGTTATCGCATTCACAGGTCGTGTGAACAATGCCAACCGCTGACTGGCGTGTAGCCCCAGGATGGCTTGACGCCGCTTTTTTAACAATGAAAAAGCCTATGTCCACGACTTCGTCACCTATTGCGGTCTTGAACGTCGCGATCCCCAGGTGGACCGTCATATGAACGAAGCACCGAGTTCCTGGCCTTGAGCTGTACTTTTGGCCGCAGTCTCCGGCACGTACTATACGGCAGTATTTTTGATTGGGCACCGGTGTTCACCATGAGGAAAACCTGCGTGTTGCCGACTTTGCCCTGGCACCATCCAGTCACGTTGCTGCTTGCCGTTTGACACGTTCAGAATCTGAAAATCATCGTCTTCTGGGAAACCGCTTCTGACTTCCGAGGCTTGTTTTGTACTCTTGCAGCGTGCCGCGAAGTGGTTTTCACCCCCACACTTTCAGCAGATGCGTCCAAATGCGGGGCAGTTTCGTGGGGCGTGCATGCGTCCACATCGGCTGCACCGGAATTCTTTCTGCCGTTCTCGTGTGGGCCAGCTTGCCTTCACGGGGTCGACCTGTCTTTCTTGTGTCCAGACTTCTTTCTGTGCTGCGGCTAGTTCCGCCGCCTTGCGTACTTGTTCGTCTTTAGCCAACGTCAGTCCTTTGTCCCGAAGAAGTTTCGCACGGAACTTCTCGTTGCAGGTGCCGTACACAATCTGGTCGCGAATCATAGAATCTGACAATGTGCCGAAGTTTCACGACTGGGCGAGCCTTCTCAGGTCCCGTATGAACTGTTCAGCTGATTCACCGTCGGCTTGGACTCGCTGCCGGAACACGAATCGTTCATAGACTTCATTCCGCTGGGTTTCGCAGAACGCATCGAATTTGTTAACAACGATCTCGAAGTCGTTCTTGCATTTGCACTCGGTGAAGCTGAAGTTGTTGTAGACCTCCAAAGCCTCATCCCCAGCCACGCTGAGTAGCAATGCAACTTTTGTCGCCCCAGTCCATGGTTTCCCCGATTGTGTCCGATGCGGTAAGGAACAGCTCGAATTTCTGTTTAAACAGTTATTACCATCTTTGACTGACGTCTCTCTCCAGGCGAAGGCGATCTGGTGGCTTCAGGAAGTCCATGCCTTGCGTACCGAATAATCAGCGGTTTCCTGTGGCCTATGCGTGGGTACGGGCTTCTGACACCATGTTTGTGCAGTGCCGGTCCGTGATACATACGAGCTAAGTTCAACACAACAAAGAACGCAACAGTTTATTCAGCGCTGCCTTTTATGCATTCCAGACAGGAAATAAGGTCCAGATAACGTGGCACCACAGAAGGTGCGCAGTGACGTAGGAGCGCGACACGTGTACGTCGAGACCTCGTGCTTTGTTAAACAAGTACGTCCAAACACGATGACACGGCGTGGCCCGTACATACACGATACATATACATGTACATACAGTGAAGTAGACACGCGTGCGAAGCGCGTGTCTCTCTCTTTCCTGCTCTTTCTATTTTTTTTTTCATATTTTGTCTCTTTCTCTGTTTTTCTATTTCGTGCTTGCTTCCCTTTTTTTTCTACTTTTATACGTGGTTGTGCCTGGGTTACGCCAAGCGACAACCGCATACGACAGCCTGGGCCCCTAAAGTGCCCCGCACTTTAAAAAAAAATGAAAAGCAGTACATCAGGCAGGCCCCATATCCGCGGTTGGGGAATGGCGTCGGAATTTTCATGTAGGTTTTACAAGAAAAAATTTAGTTGTGATTTTGTGCTGGTGTCGTGATCTTCTTTCATCTATCCTCGTCGCTTTAGCGTTGTAGCTTGCCAATGATGAAAAGAGCCAAACTGTACACGAGGATGTGTTGACAAGTACGTATGGCACGGCAGATGAATACAATTAGATGGCTTGGCCGGCTACGCCGTGGCATATTATTCCTTCTGTCTGTCCTAGCCTTCTTCTATAATTCACTGTTTCAGGTTCCTGAAAACAAAAAAGGCCTGCGATATGGTGCTGCGGATAACCATGGTTACGAGCCCGAGAATGGTGCAGCCACCGTCAGCAGCGAAAGCGGCGCCGCCGGTTTCCCACGCTCTTCGGGCGAGAGCTCTTCGCTGAGCCGACAGGGCCGCCTCAAGCGCTCTCAGTGGTGGCTCGTGCTTGGCTTGCAGGCACTCCTCGCCTGCCTCGGAAACGGCGTCCTTCTCGCCATACAGGTGCGCATTTTCACGCGAATGTGACCAGCGTTGGAAGAGGCAGAATTTGCGGAAAGCAATTTCGAGATACTAGCTCAACTGGGCGAAAGGGGTATGCTGTGTAGCACAATGAACACGCAGAGATGGATGCTCAACACACCCTTGTTCAGTGCCTTGCTTTCCTCTCTCTCCCTCTGTGTGTGTGTGTGTGTGCGTGCGTGTGTGTGTGTGTGTGTGTGTGTGCGTGTGTGTGTGTGTCTGTGCGTGTGTGTATGTGTGCGTGTGTGTGTGCGTGTGTGTGTGTGCGTGTGTGTGCATGTGTGTGTCTGTGTGTGTGTGTGTGTGTGCGTGTGTGCATGCGTGTGTGTGTGTCTGTGTGTGTGTGTGTTCTCTTCCCTACTATGCTGTGGTAGGTGTGCTACACCCAATCCTACAATTGCTATTAGGGGTGAGAACTCAGATAAGCCCAATAAAACAGAAAAGCGGGCTAGTTGGTTTTGCTTCCTTGTGCAACTCGCCGGTGGCTCGTGCTTATGTCTCTCCCGCGCAGTTTACGCAGTTCTGCAATACCAACAAGCCCAGTGACACGCCTTACTTTCGACATCTCTGCCGCACATTTAATGCCACGCAGAAACACGGCCAATGAACGTAGGTACTTTTAGATGCGAAGCATCTTATGCTCTGGGCTCCCGTGTCCCGCATCCCGCGCCCCCCCGTCCCGCGTCCCCCCGTCCCCCCGTCCCGCGTCCGGCCACTTTCATGAAGTAGGGAAGCACCCATTATGCGAACCAGAACACTGTAGGGAATATGAAGGCCGTCAACCCTAACACAGTCGTCAGAGTCATGGCCGAGAGCACAGAGAGGCTACTTAGCAATAGCTAGGCAAGTGGTGTCTGTCGCCCAGGTTGACCCCATTCCTTGAGTCATGGCCGAGAGCACAGAGAGGCTGCCTAGCAATGGCTAGGCAGGTGGTGTCTGTCGCCCAGGTTGACCCCATGCCTTGATCTTGCTTGCATGTGTTTGGAGGGGGCTTAGTCCGTCCCTCCTTCCCGCGTCCCACACCACGGACAGCGCATGCGCGTCCCCTCCCCCCTTTCTCTCCTCTAGGAATCCTCTACTCTACGGAGCGGCCCCCCGCGTTCCACACCCCCCCCACAGCGCGTCCCCTCCCCCTCTCTCTCTCCTACGCTCACCCCCTTTCTCTCCTCTAGGAATCCTCTACTCTGCAAAGCGGCCCCCCGCGTCCCACACCCCCCCCACAGCGCATTCGCGTCCCCTCCCCTATGCTCTCCGTACGCTCACCCCCCTTCCTCTACTGTAGGAATCATCTACTCTACGGAGCGGCGCCCACATCCACACAGCGTACGTGCGTCCTCTCCCCCTCTCTCCTCTAGGAATCCTCTACTCTACGGAGCGGCTCCCGCGTCCCACACCCCCCACAGCGCATGCACGTCCCCTGCCCCTCTCTCTCCTCTCCCACGGTCCCCCCCCCCCCCCGTCCTTTCCTCTAGGAATCCTCTACGGAGCGGCGCTCACGACAGGTGGTGTGACAGCTGCATACTCCGCTGGGGGGCGCCACGGTAGTTCCCGCGGTATGAAAATGACGGAGCGAGCGTGCCTCATTCTCTCTCCTGTGCAGCGCCGCGATGAGCGCCGGACCACTGCCGTGAAATGAGAGCGGCGACGTTCCTCCCGCTCAAAGCTAATTATCTCCCCGCTGCTTCGCATCCACGCATGGTTCCCTTTAGCGGGAGATGGGGAATTTTTTAGCTTAGCAGAAATTTGACTAATTTTTGTGGAACTGTTATTCTACGATAGGTTGTCGTTACAGAAAACTCATAGAAAAATCTGGGGGTAAACTAACGTTCTGCAAGCGCAGTAAGTGCTGCTCGCTTGAATATCGTAAGCGGATAAAGTCAAAGCGCTCACCCGACGAAAGACACGAGCTGTGTCTGTTGTGTAACGATGGGCCACAGTTTATGCGTGGTATGTATAGCTTTCCTGCATCTCCTTATTCGTGCGCACTCTCTTCGCTCGTCAAAGACCGTCAGGAGCGAAGAAAGGCAGCCACTACCATTTGCAACCCTGTTGCTAAAAACTGCTAACAAGTGTTTGTCCTGAACTGCTTTGTTTAAAAACAGACACCGAAAATATTAGTCTTAACGACAGTGTCGTCTACGAAATGGGTTTGCAGCATATTTCCTGCGAACGCGCCAGTAATGCCTCTCAGTGCCCTTAATTACTCATCGTTTTCTTGCGCAATCAGGATGTTTCATTTTATACTTGTGAATGTTTTGTTTTTCTGACTTGCTTCGTCTAAGACACGCGAATCTCGGGCTCGTTGTCACAACCCTAGTAAGGCATTCCTATGTCGACTGAAACGCAGCAATGGTATTCTCATTATTTTGATCGCTTCAATACTGACGTTATTCATGATTGTAGGAACAGCAACAGCAGCAGCGTAACTCGTAGCATAGCGGAATAAGCAACCACTGCAACGCTCACTCGCAGACGTATTCGAGCCTTCCCTACGGGCAACTGGCCTACCACCTGGCCACCAATCTCGCTGTGATCGCCAACCCGGTGTCGTGCGCCGTGGCCGCCGTGCTTCCTCTCAAAAGCCTCGGAGGACTTGTGTTCATCACGGCAGGCGGGCTGGGTTGCGCGGCTTACATCCTGCTACTCGCCGTGCAGAGCCCGAACCCGATTCTGGTGGGGACGGTCGCCGGAGCAGCCATCATGGTGCGTACTCGGCTCCTTTGTCGCCAGGGTAGAAAGGTACACGCGGGGAATAAAACAAAATACCTACCAGTTGAGACACTATGTCTGCAGAGTTTCTTAGTGCCCTAAATGCAATTTAATGCGCGTGATTAAACTATTACTCACATCCATATATTCGTATGTGACACTTGTACTTCAAATGGCGCTGTGGAACAATTACTGAAGCAACAAGCGAACGACTTCACTATCGGACTTCGTTGCCACAGGAATCTCTTACCGCAAAATTATCTGCATCTGTCGAGTGGGAGTGGAGTTACAGGGATTTTTTTCACGCGCTCCGGGCACTTTTGCTCTGCTTTAGTACCGAAGAGCGTGCTGTAAGCTGAAAGCTCACCGTGAAACAGGGGACCAAGTCACGCACATAGTTTTTGAACTAGCATGTGTGTAGTGCGCCGCTCGCCGCCTCACATGAACCTAGCAGAAAAGAACCTATCAGACCAGCTGTACAAAGATAGTTACCTTTACGGAGTTTATGAAAAGAAACACGTGTATGAATGTTTGGTTCATGGAACCAAAAAAAAAACGAAAATATTATGTTTCCCCTGTCATAAAATCTCCCGATGGCGCGTACGTCCCTTCGTCTACGCAATCGGTCTTTTGGACTCCATAGTTTCCTGAGAAGGGAGCGAGAGATGGTAGCCATTTTTGAAAAGAAATCGCATGTGGCCTGCGGCACGCAGTGCAGTAATATTTGACGCACATGTCTACAAGAGCGTTGAAAATTAATCGGCAGTGTTTCTTGGATATGTCGTCAAAGTGCTGCAGGCCCCTTAAAATAGCAGGTAGCTCTTTGATAATGGCGAAATCGCTAATTATCTAGCATCACGTGTGATTGTTGCCAGCGTCATTAATTACGATTACATTTAGCGTTACTTCAGAATGCCCACGCTAATTAATATAAGCCGGCGCCCCTGTGCGGCGAATTGCCATAAGGTCACGTGCGCCAATATGAGCCAGATGTTCGGAGGGCAATGGCGTAGCCAGGGGGTAGCACACTAGGCCCGTGCCCCCCCCCCCCCCCCCCCCGAATTGTTTTTTTTTTTTGCCATGGTATACCGAGCACAAAATGACACTCGACCACATTTTCCTGTTCTCATCAAGGAGGTGCCTGCCCCCCCCCCCCCCCGCCCCCCTCCCCTCCTGAAAAAAAAATTTCTGCCTATGCCCCTGGCGTAGGGGTCCTGCATTTTGGTAAGAGGATATACATTTATTTATTTACAAATACCTCACAGGCTCCAAGTAGGAGTATTATGTGAGGGGGGACTATACAATAATTTTTAGCTAGAACACAAAATAACAAAACGGAATTCAAAAACCAGGTATTATACAACTGCAGAATGTGAGAGACAGAACTCACTCATGAGTCGACTCACTCGGACTCACTCAGACTCAGATCGAGCGGTGAGTCTGAGTCTGAGTGAGTCCGGGTGAGTAATATTTTGATGAATTTGAGTCGGAGTGAGTCCGGTTGAAGAAATGTTTCGTGAGTGTGAGTCCGAGTGAGTCGGCTCAGGGAAATTTTGGTGAGTCTGAGTGCAAGTGAGTACAAAGCGCAAGATATATTCCTTGAGTGAGTCTGAGTGAGTTCCACTTTTTTTGCCGACCTATGGCCCTGTTTACTCATCTTCACCATTACTACCAGCCTTACATGAGCTCACCTTTATACTAACGTCTACTCACACGTATTCCAAAGCAGTATCGTTTATACACCATTTCAATATTTATTAGGGGCGAAGCTCCTTAGCCTGTCGGTCGTGCGTCCCTTGTATGTAGTAGCCACCTGCTGATGACGATGACGATCGCGATCGTCATCCCCACTATGCGATCGCGATCGCATAGGGTACATGGAATGTACCCACTATGCGTCATAACGATGACGCTGATGACGATGACGATCGCGATGCCATACAACACATGGCATCGCGATACCACATGGAATGTACCCACTATGCGTCATAACGATGACGCTGATGACGATGACGATCGCGATGCCATACAACACATGGCATCGCGATATGGTCTCACATGCATATCGTTTGACCACATGCAACCAACCACCATCACGTCTTCGATGATGTACCTCGGGAGCTTCGCCCACGCATCATCATTCACTCCGCGGATATGCTGTGATTTTTGATCAGAGGCGTGAATTACGTAGGAGGGTGCCCTGACCTCCCCGACGCCAACTTTTCCAGGGAAGTTCTTGCTAAATATATTGTAGGCATTTATTGGACTTCACCTTCCTGATCTGTAAATAACTATCATCAGTCATTCGATCGGACGTCTTCTCCATCGGCGCCAACTTGCTGTTCTTGAAATAAAGCTTCGGCTGAACCATGTTATTTCAATATCTGAAGTTGTCATCTCTTTAACCACTCATAACTCCTACTCGGAGCTACTTTATCAAAAGGCGCCTAGAACAGCACCGATTACGTGAGATATTGAGGTTAAAGAACATTGAGACCATGGTCGAAAAAGCTAATTCCAGGCTAACGGACTCATGAGCCTACTCACACGGACTCACCCAGACTCAGATGGAGCCGTGAGTCTGAGTCTGAGTGAGTCCGGGTGAGTAATATTTTGGTGAGTTTGAGTCCGGGTGAGTCCGCTTGAAGAAAATTTTCGTGAGTGTGAGTCCGAGTGAGTCCGGCTCAGGAAACTTTTGGTGAGTCTGAGTCCGAGTGAGCCGTAAGCGCAAAGTATATTTCATGAGTGAGTCTGAGTGAGCTCCGCAATTTTTGCCGACCTATGGTGAGAGATAACAAAGATGTAGCACTGTAATAATAAAACACTAAGCATGTGTTATACATATTTGAACGGGTCAACATGTAATTATACACTGCAGAAACATGATTTCACGACATACATTTTTAGCAAACACAATCTTAAATTGTTAGTATCTTATTTCTAAACGTCGCGTGATCATGAATGGACACTACATCATCACGGAGATCATTCCAGTGAGCTATGGCACGTGTTAGCGCAGATTTCACTATATATATATATATATATATATATATATATATATATATATATATATATATATATATATATATATATATATATATATATATATATAAACAAAATGGCCGCCATTGCAAGATGTATGTCCCCCCTTTGTGGTCTTTATGGATTTACGCCACTGATTATTTGACATTACTTCTGGCGTTATTCAGGGCAGCGTCCTCGGTCCTTTAATGTTTCTCATCTACGTTAATGACCTTCCGTCTCATATCACAACAAATATCCGTTTGTTCACCGAAGATTGAATAATATACAATCAGATTACAGTGAAACCCCGGTGATACGAACACAGCTCATACGAATTTCGGGGTGATACGAATTTTTCTTTGGTCCCGGCCAAGGCCCCTTGGCCTGCAATGTAATGGAGTACGGTTGTTGCGAACCGATTTTCCCCCCGCGACGTTTGATACGAACGTACGCTACCACCCTGGTACGAAGAGGTGCTGTCCGCGCTGTCGCGGTAGACGCGCCAAGCACGTGCAAGTGCGGGAACGCAAGCGCGGGCATGCGCGCCGCACCGCCAAATCGTCAGAATCACGGTGTAAGAAAATACTTTTCTCACGGTCAGAATAAACCTTCAGAGACGCGTCACGGCCTCTGAGATTGTGTGCGCGAATCTTTGAGGCTCTATTGTACCTCCGTGTGGCCTCGCGTTTAGATTACACAGGGCATTGGCGCCATTTTTTTTTCTTTTTTTTTCTAACTCGTCGACGTAGGCTGCTGTCGTACTGTGTTTACACGTGCCTGCCTCGTGGATCAGAAAGCCTATGAAAGGTGGACGAGGAACGAAAGAAGGCGAGGACGCTCTTGGCGAAGGAGTCAGGCCTCACAACGTCAACATGCGCGACTGTTGAGGTCGCACTTTTGCGTTCATGGCCGTAAATCTCCCAAAATACATCCCCGACACCTCCGCGATAACAAAATCATAAGATACGACCGTGGTTTTGAAATTTTGTGGCCTTGATCTATGGCGTCAAAGCGCTCCTTCCATTACATTTGGAAAGGGCTATTGCTGTGGTTGGTCACAACGCACCTGGTTCATTAATTAAACACGCGCGTACGGGCCGTATATTTACGAGTGCTGGTAGGATTTCCGACACCTAAAAACTTCACTGACAGTCAGTCAGAGTTCTTGCTGACGTTGCTGCGGCCCCGAAAAGCAATAAATGAAAGTGTAGGCCAGCTTTCTTTTTTGTCGCACGCTAATTTTCCATGCTTTCTGGTCATACGAATTTCGGATGATACGAATATTTTCCGTGGTCCCGTGAGATTCGCATCACCGAGGTTTCACTATATATATATATATATATATATATATATATATATATATATATATATATATATATATATATATATATATATATATATATATATATATATATATATATATATATATATATATATGCGTTATTTTAAATCATATAAAACTAAATTATGCATTCACATATTATTATTATTATTATTATTATAAAACAAGCATCGGCGCCTGGTCATGCAAAGTAGCACTGAGTATCCAACAGTAAGCGACATCGAATGGCGAGCGTTCTAATAGCAACTCGTAGGCAGCTGGCGCTAGCATTTTCGCAGCTGCGTCATTCGGGTTAAATTATGCAATAAAATTGTGCCACTTTTCGTGCTAACGCATGAAGGTATTCCCCATCATGTGTGCCGGCTATAAGTGCTTAGTTTCTGTTCAATGAAGGTGCTTCAGATTTCAGAGCTGGTTTTACGGAGAGTGCGTTGCCCTTGACTGTCAAGAAATTCAAATGTGACATTTGGAAGATAAATCTCGAGGGGGGGGACACTTGCATGGGGTGTCCCCCTTAGCCTGAACACAGGGGGGGTCAGGACCCACCTGAGTCTGACCCCCCGTGATTTACGGCGCTGGCAAATAATGGAGATGATGTGTTATTGACCCATGTAAACTCCTTGCGGGAGGATAGAAAATTTCGGAGCCAAGATACAGTGAGAAAATCAAGATTAAGTGAACACAGTTTAGTAATTAAACGACAATGTGTGACACGATCGCATGCAATCGACATATATGCAGTCTGTGTGTTACCGTTCATATTAGAAAATAGATCTTGCAAGGAATGCTAGTGAGGGATATAGGGCGATAGTTATTTACATCACTTTTATTTCCAGATTTGAAAATGGGTATGACCTTGCCAATTTTCCAATAATGTGGAAGTGTACCACTGGATAACGATTGATTAAAGATATGGTAAGGGATTAAACTGCAAGGAATTACTGTTAGTTTGAGAATCTTAGTAATACCATCAATACCAGAGCTTGTGGGTACTTTAAAGGAGCGCTGACATTAAATTTCAAAGTCGACATGTTTCCTTCATTCGATTACTCGGTATGCATAGGTCTTCTTGGCCAAAGATAACGTAACCACTGACTGATGTATATCTTCTTTCCCGTTCACATCATGTATGGGAGCCCCCCCCGACAGTTTTTAACTTTGGGGCTCCTTGTGTATTACAAATTTTGTACGCGCTTTTCTGTAAACTAATATCGTTGATGTTGAATAAACTTGAACTTGAACTTGAAATTTGAATGCCGTCCGTCGCGTGGAAGTTATTTTATTTCGAGGGCAAACAGCGTATGAACGCTCAACGGAAAACTGAATGCCCTGCGACATCGACACTAGTGCAACGTGTGAGGTGTGATAGAATCACACTTGTGACGTACGCTAGTGATACGCTAGTAACAATGACGTCGATGGTCTGAGTGTGTTTACTGTGGCGCCGACGCCCGGCGATGGTCTCAGTAGTGGCTCTCCTTGCTGTGTTGATCTGTGCTTGCGGTACATCGTGTCGCATCGACTGATTTGTCGTGTGCGAGCGCGAGTGCGATCATTCGGAGCGACATAGTACGTGCCAGGATGTCAGGGAGCCGCTGCGTAGTGCGAACCTGCCCGTCGAGGCGCGGAAAAAGCGGAAAGTCCGTGTCCTTTCATGCATTTCCAAGCCTCGAACCTCAACGCAGCCAGTGGGTTGAGTTCGTATGGCGCGCCGTTGGACCGAGGGACTGGACGCCTGTGAAGAACAGCCGCATTTGCTCGCTTCATTTGGACGCGGGCTGCTACAGGATGAATCCTGTGTTGGCGAAGCAGTTCGGTCTCTCATTTGATACGAGGCCCAGTCTCCAGGCCGGGGCGCGTGTTTCCGTATCATATCCCCTGAGATGTATGGGGCAAATTCTGCGCCGCTATTGGCTGGTGGTGGTCACGTGATCTAACGCGCTTCCGGTATTTTTTGTTTATTTTTTCTTTCTTTTCAAGCAAGATGGCGGCGCCCGTGTTGGCGTTTGTTTTGAGCTGAAGCCTTACGCGTCGCCGTAGAAATTACGCCGGAATGTTTGGGCTTTTCGCTGACAAGTGTCGCTGAAACGGGTTGTGTTTTTACGCAGCTGGTTCGCTCCGATTTCTTCTTTATTACGCGTTCGTTTGAGCTGCCGGCCGGCGAAGAAGACGCGGGAGTTGTACTACTTCGGATGTCAGCTGTTTTAAGGTAAGTAGTTGTCTCATCTGTGGAATTTACGCTGCCGTCTTCTGTTCTGCGCGTAAGCGAAGACGAGGCGAATTTGTTTGAAAGTTACTGTCGTTTTCTGACGGGGTGCTGGATCTCGCTACACCGCGCGTTCTCCCAAGGGTCCTTTGCCATCTTATTTCTTTTTATATGACGCGATGCACCGCCTTCCAGATTGTGCGCTGTTGGCGTACTCAGTAGTGCTTATGAAACGCATGTAGTAGTAGCGGTTGGATCGTAGGCGTTCGCTAGATGCAACTACGCACTTACGAAGGACCCTGAAATGCGCATAGGGGGGCCTTTTTTTGCACAGACTAGTGGGATGCTGTCTACATTCAGCAGGTAAAAATATACGGAAACACGAAATCGTCTTTCGAAAATAGTACCTTAGCCTGTCCGATTATCTCTTCGCCAGTCCGTAAAACTTCAAAGCCTTCGATAGCTCGATCACATTAAAAGTAGAAAGCGCAGTTCTCGCTCTGACTGATGGCTGAACAAAAATGTTTTGTGCTGTTTTGAAAAAATAAGCAGGAAAAAATCAAGCAGGAAATGGGACATGCCATCCTAACGCATATCTCTGCCATGTTGTATCAGGCATGCAGTCCAAGCAGTAGTGTCCACTGTTGCCCATGCAACATGAATATTCGAAAAAAAAAAGTGTATTATTGTGAAACAAAACATGACCATTGAATTCAAAGACATAATTGGACAGTACAGGCACACGTGATATTTGCAGACACAGTTATTGGAAATATTGTACACATTCCTTTTATTACTCATTGAACGTATTACACAAGAGTGTTCTTGATACAAATATTGACAAATGAACTGCAAAAAATATGCTTTGCATGAAAAAAAGAACTAGCAAGAAGTGTAGTGAAATAATACAAGTATGAAAAGACAGACAAAAGGAGACAGACATGTTCACTTATTAAAAAATATATATAATGCTTTATATTTCATGCACTTCTGAAAATGAAATCATTTGTGAGTCATTGCACATGTCCGTCTCCTGTTTGTCTTTTCGTGCCGTTTATCACTTCACTGTACTTCAAGACCAATTAGCCCACAAACAAGCATTAACTGCGAAAAGCTTTCCTAGACTGTGGCATGTTTTGAAAGAAATGATTATGTGAAAGAAGAGTACTTCACAACGCATGTCATCTAAGACATAATGTCATGATCACATTGAAATAACACTTCTGGTCTCAATTTAACATACCATGCAGCAGCCAAACTTTGATGACAATTAAGGATGATCTTTTATTCGAAGCAGGATTAGAGCACCACAATATGTGAACCGTGTTAAATTTTGGAATGAACTGTATGTTCTAATACCTTGCCCAAATGCCACAAATTTGCACCAGAACGCCATCTGCAGAAACATATGTGCTCCTACCCTTTTCACAAATAGTGTGTTCCCTCGTCCAGTTCATGCAAATGCAGTCTGCCTAATGTAGCTTTCTTTATAGTCTCTCTGCAGCTTAGTTAGTCTTACTCTTTCTCTTAGTGATTTTTTGCATGGTACAGTAAAAGCTCGTTAATTCGAACTCGGTTAATTTGAGCTGAAGCCCTGGTCCCGGCACAGCCCTGTGTATTTCTATGGGGGGAAAACTTCCGATCATTCGAACGCGTCGGTATCCACAACGGCTAATTCGAACTGGGAGCCTCTCGTTTTCATCGCTCCTCGCAGAAGTCGGCCCACAGTGATCACAATGTGTTGCAAATCCCAGCCGAACCAAATTTACTAGAGATGCAAAACAATAAAACAGCAGCATTTCTCGGCAGATGAGAATTCGTACGCGGTGCTGGAGCTCTTGGCATGCTACAAATGATGCCCATGGGATTGGGAAAGAAGAAACACAAGCAAATGCAAATTACTGATTACTTTTAATTTTGATTTCGCTAAGTTATGTAAATAAATGTGTTCTGGAGCATAAATAGCGTCATGCACATGAGTGTATGTCGTTGCTTGTTTCTGGCCTCTCACTGACTGATGAATAAATTTCCGTTTGCTGTTAGAGCTCCATGAACCTAATTTACGAAATCACCTGACGTTAACGTATAGTAGCGCCTAGTTCGTGATAACGCGTCTAAAGATGGTTCTTTGGGCTCTTCCAGTGCAGTGTGGCGGTATGTCCATTCATTCTAGCACCCGCCTGCTAATTCGAATTCCGCTTAATTAGAACAATCTGATGGTCCCCTTCGAGTTCGAATTAACGAGCTTTTACTGTATCATGTTATTCAGCGAGCATAAACTCCTCCAAGAAAATGTTTTTGAACATGAGTGTTCCCTCGGAGGTAGCACTAGGCATACGAACCCGCTTGGTAAACACGGACTTGAGCCTGAACATCTGAATTATTTATTGATTCATTTGTTTGTTTGTTTTTATTTAGTTATCTCGTACACACTGCCGGTCTTGGGCAGCAGTGAATTTAAAACGACATAAGAATAAATGAAACAACATGTGAGTACATCTGAGAAATTGCTGAATACGGAACCGTACTGCTGCATGTGACAGCACTCGGTACTGCACACGACAAAGTAAATGTTGAGTTACGTAGCTAGTTAATCAAAAGTAAGCAAAGAATACAATTACATGGCTAGTTGATCACAAACAAGGAAACAAGGTGTGAGCAGAGAAATCACAGCAAACTGTATGAGATTGCATCTGAAAAATTGACATACACAGCATCTTAATGTCCTCGCGTATGACAAGTAAGGAGTAAAAGTCACAGCTAGTTAAACAGAAAAGAATTACTGTATATCAAAGATGTATGACAAGTGTAAGGAAGGCCCTAAACCAATTAATGTGAACAATCAAGTGCACTCAAGAAAAACCAACTAGTTTGGCATTGAACCACCTCAGCGGGCACATCCTTTCAAATATGGGTACTACTGTGGATATTCGTGCTGGTATTCGCTGACCTTCATTGGATGAAAGGCCCAGATTCGCCACTTCTGTACTGGTGGAAAGCATTGTTTTTGATCTGTTCCTAGTTCTGTTTCTTATCTACTCCTACTATCAAGGTCAACCTTCGTAACACTGGTTTTTGGTATGCTGGTGACTAAAATTTCAAAAAAGATTGGGCAGGATCTGCAGTATAATGTAATTCACTTTTATTGCTTGTCTTTAAAATGAAATTACCAACAGGGACATGCCCCAGCACGTGGTCCTTTCAAATGGCGTGGTTTAATGCGTACTAGTGATGTGATCGATCTTAATCAATTTAGCGCACCATCAAATCAGCCTTTTTAGGGGCGAAGCTCCTTAGGGTGTGGGTCGGTCTGTCCCTCCTCTGTAGTAGCAGTAGTAGTAGGTAGGTAGGTAGGTAGGTAGGCAGGCAGGCAGGCAGGCAGGCAGGCAGGCAGGCAGGCAGGCAGGCAGGCAGGCAGGCAGGCAGGCAGGCAGGCAGGCAGGCAGGCAGGCAGGCAGGCAGGCAGGCAGGCAGGCAGGCAGGCAGGCAGGCAGGCAGGCAGGCAGGCAGGCAGGCAGGCAGGCAGGCAGGCAGGCAGGCAGGCAGGCAGGCAGGCAGGCAGGCAGGCAGGCAGGCAGGCAGGCAGGCAGGCAGGCAGGCAGGCAGGC
The DNA here is from genome assembly GCA_030522465.1 of Rhipicephalus appendiculatus. Classification (NCBI taxonomy): domain Eukaryota; kingdom Metazoa; phylum Arthropoda; class Arachnida; order Ixodida; family Ixodidae; genus Rhipicephalus; species Rhipicephalus appendiculatus. The sequence goes on from JALIZH010031552.1 coordinate 64,360, forward strand.
AGGCAGGCAGGCAGGCAGGCAGGCAGGCAGGCAGGCAGGCAGGCAGGCAGGCAGGCAGGCAGGCAGGCAGGCAGGCAGGCAGGCAGGCAGGCAGGCAGGCAGGCAGGCAGGCAGGCAGGCAGGCAGGCAGGCAGGCAGGCAGGCAGGCAGGCAGGCAGGCAGGCAGGCAGGCAGGCAGGCAGGCGGGCAGGCAGGCAGGCAGGCAGGCAGGCAGGCAGGCAGGCAGGCAGGCAGGCAGGCAGGCAGGCAGGCAGGCAGGCAGGCAGGCAGGCAGGCAGGCAGGCAGGCAGGCAGGCAGGCAGGCAGGCAGGCAGGCAGGCAGGCAGGCAGGCAGGCAGGCAGGCAGGCAGGCAGGCAGGCAGGCAGGCAGGCAGGCATGTGTAGTGGAATGTACCCTCTCCACGTGATAAAGATGACGATGACGCAGTATAGTGTAATGTACCCACTACACGTGATAAAGATGACGATGATGCAGTATAGTGGAATGTACCCACTACACGTGATAACGATGAAGTATAAGCGCGTTCCAGTATAGTGGAATGTACCCACTACACGTCATAACGATGACGATGACACTGATGACCATGAAGTATAAGCGCGTTCCGGACCATACATTCTCTCTCTGCCATGGATGAAAACGATCGAGCTTCGCCCACTCATCATCATTCACTTCGTGGATATGGCGTGATTTTTTAGCAGTTGACAGTCCCACATTTTCAAACACACATTTTGAGTCACTAAGCACGAGTCGTTTACCATGTTTAACAAAATAAATGTATGCACACATGCATGTACACTTGTATATGATGTCCCAAAAAGTGAAATTAACTCACAGCTTCTCGGCTTCTGGCTGACAGCCCTAGATTTCTGTATATTCATGACATCAGGGCGCCCGGTATTTCCTCGTGATACACATTTCATTTGCTAATCAGTACAGGTTTTTCTGATGCTTCACGGCTCATATATTTTCCACTCATATTCTCTGTTTACTATCAGAAAGAACTGGGCTTGTGATTATGTCTGTGCTTTCAGTGCAACCTAGGCATTTAAGTTATGTGGAGAAGTACATGGTGTTGCACTTTATGGACAGACTCTTTAGGCTTTTGGTTCTTTTGCAGTTAATAAATAATTGGTATATTGTAAATTCTAACAATATGCAACATGCAATTTGCTAGAATGAAAGGCTTTGCCTTTTATTTAGACAGGTTGTTTTATCTTGCACTTTTGACGTAGGAGCAGCACCGATATACAAGGGTAGTATTTCACTGTCCTCTACTAGCAAAATCTGCCGGCCACTGCAGTGGCTGGCATTTTTTATAAATGCGGTCCATTGTATGATAAATAAAACTTCAGTGACCTGCATAAATCCGATAGAAGCCAAAAGAAATAGCGATCTAATATTTTCTGAAATTACGGACTCATATGACATGTTCTAATTACATACACATACTTCTTACTGTAGTTAATGCAATCAGTCCTCGCATAAAAGAATGGCGTCTCACAAAAACTTGCAATTATGCACTTGTTTGTCTCACTTCTTTCTTAGTATCCTGCCTCACCATGCAGTTTGACCAAGATGAACCCACACCAACTAGCCCAAATTTCTACACTGCTTACTCATAACACATAGCTCCTTCAGTGGGCTCAGTGGCACCGCCAGGGGCATGATGCGAAATTTCATTCTCTTCTGTGTACAGGTCTTCCTGGAATCCAGTCTGCGCGGCAATGCCTCGTTTGCAGCTCCCTGCGGACATAGTGCCTTGGTGACATCCAAAGCAACGTATCAAGTTCACCTGACCAATGTTACAACCATATCATTTTCCCGGTTTAACTTCATGACACCCAACCTGATTTACCTTGACAGAAGTTTCGGCAAACCAGCAACTCCAGAGACTTCGCAGGAACAGCATATATTGGGACAACTTTCACCATTCAGTGGGCTCGGTGGCACCGCCATGCGCATGATGCTAAATTTCAGGCTCTTCTGTACACAGGTTGGTGAAAAATATCGTTATGCAAAGCCTTGCCTGTTTGTGGTCATGTTGTATGGATGCGTATCGCATAATTCGCTTGTTGTTAATTAGTAGTGGTGATGTAGAAGAAAACCCAGGGACTAATAATGATGTTCTGCAGAAGATTTTAAATACTGTCACAGAAATTAAGGCTTCACAATCTGAACTTCAAATTGGAATGCAGAGCATCTAAACACGCATTGAGAATACACTTACAGCACTCAAAGACTGTAAAGAAAAAGTTGAAACGTGTGTAGCAATAGTGAATACGGCTCAAGAACAAGTTGCAAAATAAACAGTAATATGGATGACCTAGAAAACAGAAGCCGCTATAACAACATTGTGATATATGGTATCCCAGGAAATAACAATAAAAGCCTGCAGTCTTTGAGGAAATATGTCGAGAAACAATATCTTTCACCATTTGTTGAAAATAAAGTAAAAACCGTGGAACGTGTGCATCGCATTGGCAAAAGATTCTCAGGACCGACCCGTCATACTGCGGCTTTATGATTTCGACGAAAAAAACAGCAGTTTCTGTGCAACTTCTCAAAGCTCAAAGGCACAAACATATCGGTATCGGAGGATTTTTCATTCGCAGTTCGTGAATCTCGCAGGATCTTGTGGGAGTCCACAAAACCTAACCAAGGAGATTGTGATAAGGTTGTCCGCCGTGGGGGATCAGTGGCTACAGTGCTCGGCTGCTGACTCGAAGTTTGTGGCTTTGATCCCGGCCATGGTGGTCGCATTTCGGTGGAGGCAAAATGGTAGAGGCCCGCGTACTGTGCGATGTCAGTGCACGTTAATGGTGCATTCAGACGACGGACCGAATCCGGATGTGGAGTCGCGGACGGCGCGTCACGTGACCTCACATCAGCGATTCTTGTCCTCCGCGCCTCGTCCTCGTGGCTCGCGGATGGATGAGCCCAACTTGTTTTTCACATCGGGATTCTGGCGGCGGAACGCCGCAGCTTTAGCGGGCAAACAAGCTGGCAACCAATACACTTTTCTTCTGCTCGAGCCGTACGGCTGTCCTTGCAGGTGATTTCAGCTCTGCTGGCACTTAGTTCAGGTTATTTCCGGGGCCATATTCTAAGACTATCACCTTTGAGATATCCATCACTTTTAATACGCGCTGATTGACGGGTTGGAAGGTAACTTGTCGCTTTAATCATCGCACACGCAGGATTCTGAGGCAGGCAAAGCGTCGGTGTCGCCGATGGCGGCAGTCTCAGAACACGGCCAGTGTTTGAGCACTGATGAGAAGGAAACAATGTGTAGCATTGCAATGTGCACTGTCGGTACCTGTTATCCGCAAAAGAACAAAAACTGCCGATATCGGCGATCACTGTATTCTCCCTTCGTACGCGGTGCACCATGGGCGAACGCAGCGAGGTCAGTCTTCAGCAGCTCTAGTAAAGCAGTTTTTTCTTCCAATCCAGCCATTCCGCCAACAACACCGTTTTCACCGAAACAAATCACAGCCCTCCACAATGCTCGATGCTTGTCAAAGCACTCTATAGCACGGCGCGCTTCGCGTTCTGTAGGCCGCCATGTTGAATACTCTCAAACCGGTCTGCTGGCAGCGGCTGCAGGGTCAGCGGAGAGGCTGCGGTCGAGAGTAATCCGGCTGTTTTCTCCTGGGGCACCGTCCGTCGTGTGGATGCGCCTGCAGGCGGATCATCCGCGGATTAGCCGTCCGCGTCCGCGACAAATCCGGATTCCATCCATCGTCTGAATGCACCATAAAGAACACCAGATGGTCGAAATTTTCGGAGCCCTCCACTACGGCGTCCCTCATTATCATATCGTGGTGTTGAGTCGTAACACCCCAGATATTATTATTATTGTGATAAGGCTGTGTTCTTTACAATAAACTGAAAATGAATTAGACGTATGCATGGGATGAGCACGTGGAAAAGAGAATAGCTCTGAAGTCGGCTCATTCCGAGAAGGCTGGCCACGAAGGCCATAGTCATAGTTTAAATGTATGATTTCAGGAAAATAAGTTGTTTTCTTTATTATGTTTCCATGCTAGAAGCATAGTGAACAAGACGGATCAACTAGAGGCGATTTCATTGGCTTATGCACCTAATATCTTGATTACTGAGACATGGCTTCATCCCGGTATACACAATTCTGAAATAATTCCGGAAAGCTATAGCCTAAATCGCAAAGATCGGGATAGCCGTGGAGGCGGTGTAGCCATCGCTGTAAGGGGTGGTCTGACGTTTCAGGAGGAACGTGGTGTACCTAACGCGAGTCTTTGGTGCACTGTCACATTTGAAGCCATGCCTTTACTGATGGGTGGAGTATAGACTTGTGGCATCCGAAACTTACCTTATGGAACTGCACAACTACATTCTCGAGAAAATGCATGATTGGACAAAGCTAGTACTTGTTGGTGACTTCAACTTGGCAGGAATAGACTGTTATAATTTAACCGTCAGAAATAGGGAGCCAAACAGCTGCGAGCTACTTTTGGATACCATGCTAGGCCTTTCCTTATCTTAACGCGTAACACAAGCGACATGCGTCCAAGGGCGTGTTTCTAATATCTTAGACCTTGCTTTGATATCTAGCTCAATAGACGCTGAAGTTGCGGTGGAAGATAGAATCTCCGACCATAAACTGGCATTTATTCAATTTCCTAATCTTGGCCTGATTAAAAGTATCACTGAAAATTCACACATACTTATTAAAGATTATTGCAGAGCAAACGATGAAAGTATTATTGACTACATGAAATGAAGTTAAACAGTTTCTGTGCTGAACCATGCGACGATGTCGACAACTTATGGCTCAAGTTTAAAGCAGGAATTTTTCAATGGGAACACACTTGCATTCCGATGAAGCATAAGCGGATAAAACGAAGAACTCCTTGGATAGTGCATGAACTTATTCATAAGAAACGAAAACTTTAAAAAATGCGCAAGTGTAAATGCGATCCAAGTGTAATCAACCAGTACTACCAAGAATTTAAAACCCTGTTGTGCCAAGCAAGAAATAACCTTTTTTCGCGCACTTTAGCAGATTTTATGACAGTGCAACCAAGAAAATTTTGGCGTTACCTATCTAGGCCGGACAGTCCAATCCGTAACATGGAAATAACGGCATTGTTATTGAAAATACGCACGCAATAGCTAACTCATCTAATTCCTTTTTTTCACTCTGCATTCTGCCAAGCATGCCCAGTCCAAGGACAGCTTGTTGAACGTAACTCAGGTATGCCGGAAATCGAGATAACTGATCGACGTATCCTGAACCTGCTTTTACAACTAGATGGAAAATAATCACCTGGTCTAGATGTAATCCCAAATGTGGTTCTCAAGTGTTACGCATAACAACTTACCCCGTTTCTGTTTAAAATATTTATGGTCTCACTGAAAAATAGCACGCTTCCGGCAGATTGGCTACACGCTAGAGTAATCCTGACCCATAAAAGTGGTATCAAATCTATTGTACAAACGTATCGACCCGTATCACTAACCACTTGTAGCTGTAAATGAATGGAGCATATCCTCAACAAAGCTGTCATAGAATACTTAGAAACTAACAATATACTGTACCCTAAATAGCATGGCTTCCGTAAAGGGCTCTCCGCAGTAATGCAACTCGCGGAAATAATGCAGGACTTCGTTAGCACAATTGATTATAAATTACAAACTCTTGCAATATTTAGATGTTGCGAAAATGTTCGACCGTGTGCCTCACTCTAAATTAATAGCCAAGCTTCAAACTATTTGCATTAACAGCAAAGTAATGGCATGGATCTCGGTTTACCTAGCAGATCGTACTCAGTATGTAACGTTAAATAATGTTGATTCTGACTGCCTAAACATTTTTTTCCGGCATACTCCAAGGGTCTCTTTTAGAGCCAACATATTTCCTATCTATGTGAACGACATCTCCTCTTGTGCAGACCAGGTGTAACTTTGTGACTTTTCGCAGATGACTGTGTCATTTATTCTGCCATACGCAGTAGTGATGACCATCTAAAACTTAATTCTTTACAAAACATTGCCCAATAGTGTGATATGTGGGGTATAGAAAGAAACGTTGTCTAAAATAGTGTTCATCAGCCTAACCAGGAAAAAACTACCTTTACCCATTCAGTACATCAATGGCTTGAATTTTGCACAAGTTGACAACGTAAAATACTTGGGTGTCACATTTTCACAGGACTTGAGATGTGTAAGCACATTAACAATACATGTGCCAAGACAAGCAGCGAGAATTTATGTGCAGAATATTGAACAAAGCCCCTCCAGCCTTTAAACTTTATAAAACCCTGCTCAGACCTGCTCTAGAATACTGAAGTATAGTGCAGGGTCCCCATCAAAATGTGTTGGCGACAAACTTGAAAGATTACAGAATATGGCTCTGAGGTTAATTTATTCAAACTACTCCTAGCATGACAGCGCATCGGAAATGCGCAAACAAGTGCACTTGCCAACTTTGTCTTGCCAGCGTCATGTTGCTTCTATGAAGTTTTTTTTATCTGCACTTTTACGGCCACATTAAAATCAGTAAAGACGACCATGTTCAACCGCCCGGTTGGCGCTCTGTTAGGACAAGCCACAATAAATGCATCAGGTCATTCAGTGTGCACTGCAATACGTTTAAATATTCTTATTTCACTTGCAGCGAGAACACTTGGAACACACTGCCAAGTGAAGCTGTAAATAATCCAAACCTGGATCAGTTTTGTACATTTGTGAAGCAACTAATAGAGCCTCTGTAGGGTGCAGAAAGTATCTTGCAGAGTTGAACCACAGCTTTATTTCTTGTGCATTTCTTTTGTCATGTGTAGTATGTGATTTCTAATGGTTGCCTTTGTTCTTTTTTATCGAGTAGCGAAGTGTAACAATATTGGTATTATATTATTGATGCACTAGCTTTTGAAAAGTGTTCCAGTCTTGCTCGCGTCGTCCCTGCTGCCTTTTTTGGACATATGTCGTATGTTACTAAATGACTGTGATGACGTATGCCCACTTGCTGTATGGGTCTGCAGAAAACCTACCGCATTTATAAATAAATAATAATAAAATAAACTTCAGGTTCCACCTTCCCCTTCCTAATATTGCGGTCTGGGTCAGTACAAGCTCTCGTACAACCTTCCAGATTACATGAGATGGCGGCATGCACTGTGTTCATGTCTTTGCAGCTAAAGGTGGTCGCAATGGGCAAAATTTTAGCCCAAATGACGGTTAGGCATGAACATTATTGCTGCAATTTACTTGCTCATCACCATTAGCTCGATCGAATACATATGCAGACCCTCATTGGTGTTTTCCCAGCGGTACGTACCCTGCTCTGATGTGCCTAACAGCTGCCCTACTGCTCGTTCATTGTCCAGATGTATTTCTTTACGACTTCCAGTGTCTGGTAACCAATGGCAAAGCGCTGTTTTCTCCCGAGACTGTTCCACATGGCACAGGGAAAACTGTGCAAGGAAACAAACAAAAATGCACCTTTTTTTTGTCCTGTCCCCACGCAGTTCAGCTAAAAGGAGTACTGACATGAAGTTTCAAAGACAAGATAACTTGTGGGATAGATTTGTGTGTAAATATATGCATCTACAAAAAAAAGGGCCAATATAGCATAGCACATATTTAAAATCAACTTTGAAGTGCATGTGGCAGAACTACACGCAAAACGCCTCATGTCATGACATTGACACCAACTTTGTTTTAACATAAACAACCATTAGCCTCTTGCATCACGAGTTTGTGTTGGCTGCCATGCTCTTTGCTAGTGCTTTCTCCTGGCAGCCATTTTCAATCAAAAGAGAAAGCACCTCATTTACGGGATTAGCACAGCAAGCTGGGCGAGTTGGTAAGTGAACATTTTCGGGTAAACGTGCGGCATGGCACAGATAAGCTCTTGTATGTACATTCCTAAACTAGGACTGAAGTGTTGCATGGGATCGAACTTGAGTCCCGTGGAAATGATAGCCACCGTTAGATCTGTTACAAAGCCTGTTGAGGATACCGAAAGGTCTAGATGTGTTTCGGAATGCATTGACGTGCTTTGTAAGTTCCAGAGAAGGTGCACTGCAAATGGCAGAACCTGTCGAATTCAGCCAGGTGTGCAATTCTTAAGATAGAATAAGGTCAAATTAACTGAGAGCTGATAAGGAAAGTATTTTTTTCGTTTGAACAAGGAGCAATTTTCAGGAAAAGCTTTAGCTGCGCTGGCAAAAAATTTTAGAGGTGGTCATCAATCCTAATAGAGTAAAAAAAAGCCAAGAAGTTGTTACAGGAACTGAACCTTGAACAGCTATTTAGGGTAACCCATGTACTATCAAGCTTGTTCCACTCGAATACTGAGAGAGGGAAAAATGAATACTTGAAAACATTGTTTTTTGTTTGAAAAGGAAGTACAGTCAACGGATTTCCGCGTCTTGTGGTGTAACCTGAAGAAAGCATGACGTATTAATCAGTGTTGCTTTTTAATCTCCCTTTCACAACTTTACACACAAAACGTAGGCATCCAGTTTTATTTAGATCGGATAATGTCCATATACCTGCTCTACTCTTCAGTTCAGTGACAGACGTAATACCATACTAATTGAAGAGAAACCCGATTGCTTTATTTTGCACCCTTTCCAGGTTATTGATATTAACAGCTGCAAATGGGCCCCATAATACATTGCCATATTCAATCGGAGGTAAAACCAGAGACTTGTATGCTAAATGTTTAATATCCTTAGAATAATTGCGAAGACATTGCTTCAAGTAATGTAATTTTGTCATGGCGATATTAGCAATGTGGTTTACATGAAGATTCCAACGAAGATCATGGCTTATGTGAAGACCTAGGTACTTGTATTCTGAAACACGTACAAGTTGGTGACCGTCAACTGAATAGTCAAAAATAATTGGGTGCTTCTTATTTGTAATGGTTAATACAACACTTTTAGCATAATTCACACACCTTTGCCAAGTATCGCACCACTTCCGTATGTGATTGAGGTCAGCGTTCACATTGACTTGATCATCATGTGATTTATAACAGAATATAAAACATGATCATCAGCATACAGTCGAAGTCTTGAATTACACCCGTCACGAATGAACAAAAGTGGACGTAAATATAATGTAAATATGAAGAAACAAAAGTGGACGAAAAGATAACAGCTGCTGTTGGTCACTGCCGGCACCAATCTCATTTATGAACAGCAAGAAAAGCAAGGGTCCCAGTACGGAGCCCTGGGGAACACATGACACAACTGGTAGAAATTTAGATGGAAGCTCGTTGTACACATCATACTGCTGCCGAGATGTCAGGTATGCTTGAAGCCAATTACAAAGACGGTTATATTTTTTTTATATGCCGCGAAGCTTAACTTGTAGTTTTGTGTGGGAGATTTTATCAAATGCCTTGGCGAAGTCCAAGAACACTGTATCAATTTACTTTGGTCATTTATAGCGGAGGCGAAATCATGAACTGCTTCAATGAGTTGGGTGATGGTGGAAAAACCTCACCTAAAGCCATGCTGAGTGGCTGAGAGAATAGAATGAGTATCAAAAAAGGAAGTAATGTGTTTATGAATAATGTGCTCTAATAACTTGCAGCATGAACAGGTCAGAGCTATAAGCCAATAATTTGTAATGAGTTGTTTGTTCCCGCTTTCAAATAAAGGCCTTATTTTGGACAGTTTCCAGTCGTCCGGCAACGTACCTGATGACAGAGATTTGTTGAATATAACTGTCACAAATTTAGACGACCACTCTGCATACCTTCTTAAAAAGGCATTAGGTATTTTATCTGGTCGAGAGGATTTTCTCTCGTCTAAAGGTTCAACACTCCCGTCTCCATTAATTTCCAGATCACCAATGGCAGGCAAGGTTTCAAATGCAGCAAAATGAGGCGTACGTGAGTTATCGCACGCCTCATTTTGCTGCATTTGAAAGGTGTCGGATATTTCTGTTTCATCAGGCATCAAGCAACCATTTAGGTATTAGTACGAGATGTTTTTGGCGGTTTTTGCTCATATTTGGTGTGTACATTCAGCTCAAAGTTGCAAAAGGTCTGGTTATTGATGTTCAGCATAGCCTTGGTGTCATTTTAATTGACGATCAGTGCAGCACAAGCTCAGCACAGATACACGGCAAGGGCAAAAGCTAGCCTCTCTTCCACAAGAGCGACAAGCAGTAAGGAAAAGCACAAGCGGTACTGTTCAGGACAGTGCAAAGTGAAACGCAGCATACAAGCAACTTGGGATAGTACAGGCTCAGTGTGATGGCATGAAGAACGAAAAAGCATGGTAGAGACAGCTTGTGTGCAGCCAGCCATAAGGTTACCGCGTAAACAAACTGCAGATCGAGCGCCGTGTGAGACCAGTAAGGGGCATTCTATGGCACTTTTTGTGAAGCAGAAGTTCCACCGAGCTGTGGTTTTCTTGTCTATCGAGAGAGGGCTGAGAGGGCATGATTCAAGATGGTGGTAGACCCAAGGGAACACATCCAAGCGGTACTCCGCACCCGAGGTTTTCAAAAAGTTAGGACTTGCATCTGCTTTATAATTCAGAGAGTGCATCCCAATGGAAGAGAGTATCCAGCTGAGACGAACTGACATTGCCGTGTGCCCATTGGGGGGCCATAGAAAAAGTGCCTGTATTGTGCATGATTGCACAGACAGCAGCCAGCTTTGATTCTGTCGAGGCTCATCAGATTCTCCTTGTCATCCAGCAAGCCTCTTAAAAACTGTTGCTCTGTCTTCGTCATGAGGAAGTTGTCAATTTCAACAAGTTCATGAAGGTTGGTCATAGGCATATTGCTGCTCAAAAGTACGATTCAAACAATGGCCCCAGTGCCTAACTTGCTGCAAGCAAATGACTAATTCGGTCCAAGAGAATGTGCTTTTGCAGGAAGTTGTGCAGTAATGACAGCCAAAGTATGTCATTTCTTTAACGATAAGTGTACAACCGTATCACACAGCTGTTCTTCATTGGTAGGGCCATATGATTTCCGGGTGTGTCATAACTAAACACAAAAGAAATACTTTTTGCAGTGTAATTTGTTATGAGCTCACGATAATAGCCAGTTTCAGTGGCAATATTGTCTGCCACTGCCACCAGGGTCCATCGCAGCTGTCATTTTTAGTAAGAAAGAAAGCTCAGTGAGCTGGAATCAAAGCCAGAATTCATATGGTAATCATGCATCCTGCCATGAAGCCATGCAAGTGCTTGAATCTCCTTCACAAAAATACTCTTTTCAGGCATCATGTTAAGGGAGACATCACGTTAACAGATGTAACATTGCTTGGAACAATTGTAGAATTGCACAGGGCATCACACTGTGTGAACTGCTTAACGAGTGGATGGTCGAAAGCTTCCCATTCGTTACAAAGGCCTGAAGCATAATTCCTCATCCTTATCATCAGCCACAGCATCAACAAAGTGTGAAAGCTATGTAAACACCTTACAGATGCACAGTGTGTACTTTGTTACTGTGGAAAATGATGGCGATTGGTGTAGTGGGTACCTAGCTAGTGTACTTGCAGTAGGCATGCCATGAGAGTTTACCAAGGGCCCTATGGAAAGCCACTTCTCCATCTTATGCTGCGATTGTGCTACGTGTTCCACACTGGCCTGGCATTTTTTTCTGCATTGACCTGTTTTCCTTTTGGCTTGACATCTTTAACCTACTTGTGTGTGTGAACGATTTTTTTTTCATAGTGATTTTTTCGACCACATTTCGATATTTTGTCAGGTCATCAGAAGTCATTACCGATATAAAGAGAGCTCTCAAGGGCTTAGATGTAGCTGGTGTTACTTGAACACTCATAGTTCACTTCCTGCTGTTAACTCTGACCTCATTACACAGTTGGTTCTGGCCTGCTGCTTTCTGTTGAACCAACCTGAAGTGTTCCATGCCGTGCGCGATTGTGCTGTACTAGTTAACTATGAAAATATAGAGGAATACCTTACAAAGTTTTTGGTGCTGGGAAAGCTTAGACCCTGCAGTCTGCTGATTTCTTTTAATCGCCTTTGACTTGCTCCTATTTTTACTTTCAGGAGAGAGCCAGGAGGCTGCACTGGAAATTCCATTTAACATTATATTGCAGAACGTATCGTGATGTGACACCGAGGCCCCCCTGAATATTTTCTGACGCTGTTCCCACTACTGCAATAAATTATGAGGTCACACACAAAAGTTTTGATTGTACTGGATTAAATGTATTTCTGGTGTTCTTACAGCAAATAAACTTATGCAAAGTCTAGTTTGTTTTGGGACGCATTTATGTTGCTTGCCCAACACCCATCATTATTCACAACCAGGATACTAACTACCAGATGGACTGGTCCCGCCACTGAAAATGTCACAGCTGTTAAGCAACCACAGCAGATATACTTTTTTAATAAGAGCACATGGTTTACGAAAAGACAAAGTACATGGTTCTGCATTTGAAGGTACATTAGCCGACCTTAGAGTCACTGAAAAGTAAGTAATGTCTGTGGCCCAATGTCTAATGAGACATGGGACAACTTAGAAACAAGATTCGTTCAGTAAATTTATTATGTATGTGAATCTAGCCATATAAATGAGACTTATGAGAGCTTCGTTTTTTTATTAAAATGTGTTTTGCATAATGCTTCACATTTTACATCGTAAGGGCTCCCAAGAAAGATAGAAAGTCGTGGATTTCTTGCAATTTCTATACAAATGTTTTATAAAAAAAATTTTTCATATTCAAGAGTTTCTGGGGAAAAAGACTGTAGCAGCATTTTAGCATTGAAGCAATACAGATATGACAAAGTGCTTGAATTGAGCTGAATATGTGCAGATTAGAACCTTTACAAGCTTATAATTATCACAATGCCATATAACAAGCTCAAAATTAAAAGATGTGACATGCAAATATGGACACATGAAAGAAGTCGGGACACTACAAATTCCAGCGAACAAATGAAAAGGCGCACGCGCACAGTGGTGAAATATAAAGTAAAAACGAAACTTATCTGCGCATGCCCAGGCAAGAGGTGATACTCATCAGTCATGGTAGTCTACGTGACAGACAACTGTCACGTAGATTTCTTATTTATGTAAGTTAACTGATGGTTGGCTCACGCCTGTGCTACCATTCTTATTCATATGCCATTCCTTAACCATTAGATGAGTTTCTTCATTCCTGTGCCTGTAGAAAACTGCACATTCATCAAATTTCGTAGTGCATTTACATACTCTCGACAATGTAAAGATAGATAGATGCATGCATCAGCCAGCTGCCAATTAACTTGCATAAAGTAGAAATCTCGCGCCTGAACGGTTTTCATTCTGAAACACCACCACATTTGCCGGATTGATAGGATAGGCAAGTTTGCATGTCTAATTTCTTTTCTGCCGCTGTGAGTCTTTTTCAGTTGTTAGTCGGCATTTCAGGTGCCTTGACTTCTCTCTTGTGTCCGTGTTTGCACGACCTGTCTCTTACATGAATATGAACCAGCAAGCTCAGCTCTTTGTTATTGTAGTGCTCATGTCGACTTGTCTCTTCCCGAAATAATATCGTCCAATTCACTATAGGTAACATAAAAGCATGAAATTTGGAAGCATTCTTGATGTGTATTTCACACCCATGCGTCATAACAATTAAAGAGCACCTTGTTATCCTTAATAAATGATACAAAGGCCTTCTAGGAAGCATGGCATGAGTAATGCATATTTAAAACCACCCCTCATATATAGATGTCTATTAAATACACTAGTTAGTGCCAAATAATGCCAAATGTCTCGTAATTGGCGAGCTTACCTGACCTGTTAAACATCCTGGTATATTTCGTTCAAAATTTGTCAACATTTTCCCCAGAAAAAGTACTATGGCATCCATATAACTTATAACCTACTTTGAAAACACATACCTATTTGGTAACAACAGATGGTAATATCTCATTGAAAGCACCTTCACTGATCTCTTGGCTTGCATCGAGAACCTGTTATACGTTATACTTTTGTCAATAAAACAGCAAACCTTTAACGAAGTATTGAGCCTTAGCAAACAATGTATTGTACTAGCACTCTACTTAGTGATGTAATAAGCGAGCCTGATGAAAAAGTAGACACAATATGCAATTGAATGGAAAGTATCAGTCAGTGTAAAATGATAATAGAGAGGAAAATAGCAGATAGTTTATAAATCAAAGAGGTTCCAGCTGGTGTTTGGTTTCTCGTTAAAAAAATATATGTCCTGTATTTGGTTTCTATTTGAGAAATATTATGTGCTGTTGGGCAAGTAGTGATGTATACATCTGAATAAACAGTGCACTGTTCTGTTAGACAAGTGTTAAGGGGTAACAAACACTTTTTTACGGATTGCATGGGATTTTGCATTGTTATTTTAATGTCAATAGTGAACATTGAACATTAATTAAGAAGAGCCTGTGCTCAAATATCATGACGTCGTTCTTTCTGTACTGCGAGTCCAAGTAGTGCGTGCATCATTCTGTACCTAAAGGTAGCATATACAGTAACTCTAGAAGAAATATCCGCAAAGCGTCTCCTGTCTTTTCTTTCTCTTTTTTGCACCATAGCTGAATGAGAATGCACTCATACGCGAGCAAAATTAAGTCCTAGGGTCTCCTGCGTCGTGTCAAACACACGATCGCGTTACAAAGCACGCCGAAGGGGCATGTACACACTTCCGGATTAATGTTGAGCACCACTTAGTCCATCGTAAAATGATCGGCGCGCTACACTGACAAATATATATTTGTCAGCGAAAAGCCCAAGCATTACGGCGCCAGTCATGTCTGCGGCAAACGGCTCAATCTGTACGGAGCATGGCTTCAGCGCGGCAGCGCAAGCTAGGGTTTCTTGCGTCGTGTCAAACACAAGATCGCGTTATAAAGCACGCCGAAGGGGCATGTACACACTCCCGGATTAATGTTGAGCACCACTTAGTCCACATGAAACGATCCGCGCATACACCACTGCGTCCATCGTAAAACGATCCGCGTATACACCACTTGGTCTAGCGTAAAACGATCCGCGCATACACCACTAGGTCCGTCGTAAAACGATTGGGCGTAACGCTTGTCAGCGAAAAGCTCTAACGTTTCGGCGACGCGTATGGCTTCAGCGCAAAACAAACGCGTGAAACGACAACGCGGGCGCCGCCATCTTTCTTGAAAAGAAAGAAAAATAAACAAAAAATACCGGAAGCGCGTTTAGATCACGTGACCACTTCCAGCCAATAGCGGCGCAGAATTCGCCCCATACATCTCAGGGGATATGATACGGAAACACGCGGCCGGGGCTATTCCCACCGTATGCGTGTGCCCTAGCTACTGCAGCTGAAAGCAGCCATTTACTCGCCAAACGTCCACGACATGAGGTGCGTAGTTGGTGTTCCTGTGCTGTACGGCCGAGGTTGATAAATACATTGCATTTAACGCAGGATCGCGAGCCTGCCGCTTACTCTATCATCGAACATAGAGTAACTGACGAGGTATGCAGTACACGCTAACACGACTACGAGCTATCAAACGTTGTTTACATGTAACACAACTACGAGCTATCAAACGTTGTTTACATGTGCAGTACACGATAACACGACTACGAGCTATCGGAAGAAGAAATATCATCGCCAACAAGTAACACGTTGATAGCGCTAATAAAGCTGATTGTGCCATATATTTGTTTGTCGCCTAAATTGAGCGTGGCCCAAGCGTGCGTCCGCAGGCAATTCCTCGTCGCTGCTCGGACCGGTGTCCATTTCCTCGTCGCTGCATTCCAAAGGGTCGAAGCGAAAATGATTCGCGACGTCACGAATCGCGGCAATTCCCAATACCAAGTCGTTGTCATCCTCGCTTGTCGATGTTGACCTAGACGACGGCGAGGACGACGGTGTTGACGACAAAGACATGGCTGCACGTGTGCTCCTAGCAGACGAAATGTCAGCGATGTCAGCTGGACGTGACGTCACCTTTTTTTGTGGCAGCGGGATCAGCTGGGGAGCAGCACCGACGTGACCGCGAGGTAGCGCTACCAGCACTACAATTTGGCGGGTTTTCCTCCCGTTTTGAATCGCGTTCGATACCGGATATATTAATCAACATTACTGGTACTTATTCGTCCCTCCGCTGCATTTTGAGTCGAGAATTGTTACTTGGGGGTCGATAGCGATTCGCGGATGCAAAAAAATCCACATGCATAAATTTTATGTCAGTGCTCCTTTAAGATTTTTATTTACAGAAGCGATACCTTCGACTGTTAATTCAGTGAGGTTCATATACCTGTAAGTGACGGCAGTAACACAATGAATATTTGAGCAGTCTTCTTTTGTGAATACGGATGTAAAATAATGGTTTAAGACTTTGGCACATTTTAAATGCGAAGCATTTCTTAGCGAACTTCGGCGACTTTGAGCGTATCTATCTATCTAGCCGCCTACGACTTTGTGCTCTCCTGGCCGTATCGTTTATGGGATTTATACCAAATTTGGTATGGCATAACATCACTGTATGAAGAACATAAATGGCTGGTCATATTATGAAAATCATGACTAAATTGTCATGAAAAGTATGATTTACATGCCACACTCATGGCGCGCTCGCGGCTGTTTCGTTAGCTTGATATGCACCAAATTTGGTATCGAGTGACATCACTGTATGACTAACGTAAATGACAAGTGGAAATATGGAAATCATGATATCTCATGAGCGACATGACTTGCATTCCACGCTCATGGCGCGCTCGCGACCGTTTCGTTAGCTTGATATGCACCAAATTTGGTATTGAGTGACATGACTGTATGACGAACATAAATGACAAGTGGTAATATGGAAATCATGACGTGTCATGAGCGACATGACTTGCATTCCACGCTCATGGCGCGCTCGCGGCCGTTTCGTTAGCTTGATATGCACCAAACTTGGTATTGAGTGCCATGACTGTATGACTAACGTAAATGACAAGTGGTAATATGGAAATCATGACATGTCATGAGCGACATGACTTGCATTCCACGCTCATGGCGCGCTCGCGGCCGTTTCGTTAGCTTGATATGCACCAAATTTGGTATTGAGTGCCATGACTGTATGACTAACGTAAATGACAAGTGGTAATATGGAAATCATGCCACGTCATGAGCGACATGACTTGCATTCAATGCGACATGACTTGCATTCCACGCTCATGGCGCGCTCGCGGCCGTTTCGTTAGCTTGATATACACCAAATTTGGTATATCGCGACGTGACTGTATGACGAACATAAATGACAAGTGGTAATATGGAAATCATGACATGTCATGAGCGATATGACTTGCATGCCACGCTCATGGCGTGCTCGCGGCCGTTTCGTTACCTTGATATACAGCAAATTCGGTTTTGAGTGACATGACTGTATAACGAACATAAGTGGCAGGTGGTAACATGAAAATCTTGGCATGCATGTCATCTACAATGCCATTTACATGCCACGCTCATGGTGCGCTTGCGTCCAGTTCGCTAGCTTGACATACACCAAAACTGGTATATCGCGACGTGACTGTATGACGAACACAAATGACAGGTCGTAACATGTAAAATATGACATGCAAATTATGTAAAGCATGATTTGCTCCTTCCTGGCTGCTTCGCATTACATCGATTCCCACAGTGCGTGGGATCTGCCGGCTTTCTTTTTCTTCTTCAATCAAATTACCGTTTCCATCTTGTAGTGCTACGCTAGTGGGAGAGAAGTTCAGGAAAATAGCATGCCAGAATTTTTAGGGATTGTTAGTCATCAGGGACTGTAGGTCGCGCGAGAAAAAAACTGTTCTTTGCTTTACGAATGGCGCGACAATATGCTGTTTCGCAGGATTTTTATTTTGACCAAGATGCAGGAGTGTTTAGTCGCTTAGCTGTTTTGAACCAGCGTTTCTTTTTATTTTGTAAAATTCGCAGTGATTTGTGATACCATGGCTTTGATGCGTTGAATTTGAATGAGATTAGTGGTATATGAGCATGCATTAGTGCCAGTAACTTGTGCTTGAAAGTTGTCCCAGTTTTCGTCGAGCGTACGGGAGGTAAAAGTAGGCAGGAATGTATCACAGAACGTCTGGAGACCATAGTTAATGGCAGTACAATCGGCTTTCTTATAATTGAAGATGCGCTCAGGAGTAACGGCTCGTGAATAAGATGGTATGATGATAGTTAGGGTTCAAGATTTTGTGATCACTTGAACCATCAATGGGAGTAACGGCACTAGTAACCTGGAGATTTTGACTCGAGAAGGAGATCTAGGGTGTTAGAGATCTAGGGTGTTAGTTCCTCGGGTAGGTTGGTCGACTAACTGTACTAAGGAAAACTGGAGTGCGAGTTCAATGAATTCATTCGAGCAGCGAGAGTTGGAAGATATTGGCCTTCGCTACGAGACTCGAAAAGTTTGGAAGTCTGCGTCACCCTGTAGTGGAGGAGACACTTTATCGGAAGCCACAGCTATTAATGAAAGGAGTCACAAAGTACACTATCAACCACTTCGCACCCTCAAAGTGATCTCAAGCAACCAAAACACCATTTCGCCTCACAAGAATTTGCGAAAATGAGGGTGTAAGGGTGTTTTGCTTCCCCAAATAGCCTTTTTGTTTGTGTATGGGGTAATATTTTACCGACAACGCCCTTTAATAGCTAAGGTGGTTATAGGTTATCAAAACACCGGTGGCCCATACGAAAGAGTGCCAGCTGGTTATTAGAGCTAGCTAATGGAAGAAGCGTTGAATATTACACAGGTTTACATTAAAGAGGCCATGACACGGTGACCCAGCGGTTTGTGGTTTTCAGTGAAAACTACAAGTAGAGGGTCTATTATGCCTATACAGATATGAGAAGTGGGCCGTAAAAGAATATTTCAGTGCAAAATAGGCCCTATAGATGTCGCTGGCTGTAAATCCCGCCCACCACTGGCGACCGCCATTTTTCCATGGCGTCTGTGACGTCATGTGAAGGAAGGAGCGGAGCCGTCGTCTTCTACCAAAGCTTCAGCCGCTAGGAATTGTTCAGTTTCGGTGCCAAGCAGAAGAAAGCTCAAATATCTCGATTTCATGCGCCGCTGACCAACCGAGGAATATCGTTCGACAGAATGCAAACGCTCGCACAGCCAGCTGCTTGTTACGTCACGGCACGCTAGTGCGCCAGTGTTGCCCGACTCTCAGGCTGCTCGCCTGTTTATAAAAATATTCAATTATAAACTAAGTGCTCCGACCAAATGCGCTGAAATTTCGCCAGCTTATTTGTGAATGCATAAGGGTTATCCCACATAACACAGATTATGATCAGAAAGTGGGTGTCATGACCCCATGGCGGTTTTCAGCGAAAAAATAGAAGTATAAGGATCTATTGTGCTTGTACATATATGGAAAAATGGACTGTAAAAGAATATTTCATTGCAAAATGAGCCGTAGAAGTCGCCCGCTATGAACCCCGACTACGGCCGCCGACCACCATTTTGCCATGGCGTGTGTGATGTCATGTGTTTCATGGAGTGGGGCCGTCGTCTTCTACCTAACTTTCAGCCGCTGCAGCTTATTCAGTTTTGAATGCCAAGTTGAAGAAACCTCAAATAGCCCCATTGTACGCGCAGCTGACCACCAAAGAAATTGTTGGCCGGAATACAGACGTTTGCAAAGCAAGCGGCTTCTTACGTCGCGGCTCGCGAGTTCGCCAGTGTTGTCAGACTCACGGGCCGCTCGCGTGTTTTTAAAAGTATGCATTATAAGTTAAGTGCTCGACCAGATTCGCTGAAATTTCTCCAGCTCTTTTGTGAACATAACACACACAGATTATGAGCGAACATTGGCTGTCATTGCCCCTTTAACAGATCTGTCTGTTTGAGGGCTATCTGGAACCAGACCATGAATTTTACGTGTATTCTCTGAATGTTTATTGTGTAATTATGCAGCACAGAAACATCCCAAGCAGCACTTTACGGCGGCTCAAGATGCCGTGGCTATATGTACCATAGATGGTCGGTGTATGACTGTGTCGGGCAAGCACTCTATCTGGTGTTTTACAACACTATGTTGTGTGAATGCTTGGGCGCGTATGTGCGCCTTCGATGCTGGTGTAATTTGATGGTCCTTGATTGGTAGCCTTTATTTTTCTGCTTTTCTGTCATAACAGTGTCTTGACGATTGGCGAGCCCCCATAAGATGGGTCTTCCAGGATTTGGGAAAGTGCATTTTCCCAGGTGTTAGTTATAGACACGATTAAACCCCCCTTAAGTATGTAAACTGGTTTACTGAGCATGATTCCTCTCGCCGATGCGCAGGTCTCTGCGTGGGTGCTGTTCGTGTGCTTGACGACGTTCGTAAAGTGCCGCCTGGCGGCGGGCACCATGGCGCACGGCGGTGCCCGCTCTCTCATGTGGTACGGTGTCGCCACTCAGGGCGGCTCCTTGGTCGGTGCTATGCTGATGTTCGGGCTCACGAACTATACGCACATATTCAAGTCTGCGTGACCGCCGCATCAACACACTACGTGCGTTCATATTGCAGAGCCAAGAATATCTCGCAGAAACAATCACTTCAAGACCCATCCCCTGTGTGTATTCTCTTCTGTATACCTATAATGTCGTAAAACTCACGAATTTCTTCTCGCTCACCTTTTTTTTTCTTCTAGAAGAGCCAGCCTATGAGCGAACTGGTTGTGAAAAGCTGAACTTTTCAGGGCCCTACATAGACGTACACAAGCAACAACGCAGGGAGAAAACAAACGTAAAACAGTTGTAAGTTCGCGCTTGTACTGTTCACCTGTGCTTCATCCTGCGTCGCCGTTTTGTGTAGTAGCGCTCTGAAGATTTAAACTTTTTTCTTTCCGTTAGGATCCCTCCTTTATTTCTCCCTTTTTTTCTTTTCATTTCCTTTCAAAAGCCACGGTGTACAGTGAATATTAACAACTGGACAGCATTATCTGCTTTTAAGATCGTTCACCAACGCCGACACTTCAACGCACGCTGAAAGCCCTCAGCTCCCACCCACCCACCCCCTCTTTTTTTTTCTTTCTCTCTGTCAATTCCCTTTTTTTTACTTTTTTTTAAATTAAGCCGATAATCGGAGTCTACGGGCGCTGAAACCCCCCGAGTACTCTACTCCAGGCGGGCTCTTGGTAAAGCTACTCTGCTGGGTCTTAAACACTGCAGTTAATACGCACCAAGCCCAACTCACGTCTCTAACTCTGCTGCTTAAACACCCATCGTTGTCGAAATATGGCTCTCATAGCTAACGCGGTATACGTTCGCTGAGCAAAATCGGTACTGCCGTTAATTTTTGCTACTGATCTCGCCAACATTTCGTTATAACTCTGCGTTTTAAAGCGTCCCGTTTCCATTTTTTTCCTGTCTCTGAGCCTTTTCTCAGAGAGGAAAGTATAGGAGGACACTGTCACACTGTAAATATTGCTATTGTCTCTTACGAAAGGCCTTGCTCCGGCCGAGTCGTCAACGAAATAAAGTTTTTCAAGAAAACGCATGTACTTTTCACTTGCGGCAACACCGAGGCTACAGGTTCGTTCGCACCCGAGGCGGAGCGGCAGGCTGGGAAAGCGAGCTTTTCGAAGCGGCGAGGAGGCAGTGCGTGCACCTGTTCAGACCGCACGCCTCCTTTGGCTGGCCGCGCGGCGGAGGAGGCGGTGCATCTCGCGCTTTTGCGCACGTGTCGCTATCACGTGGCAATGCTTCTCCCAAAGATACACCAGCGCCACCGCCGCCTGGCGTTCTGATTGGCTAAGGCAAAGCGGCAAGCTTTGGCGGACGGCAAAAAAATAGTTCACTGGAGTGATCGGGCTCGCCGCCTCGTTTTCCCCCCCGCCTTCGCCGCCTGGAGAGGAGGTTTCCCCCGCTTTCCGCTTTCCCGCTTCGGCCACACGCCGCCTTCGGTGTGAACGAGCCTGACCTCTTCTACATTGAAGGAGTACGAAGTAGTACAAATGCACAAACATACATTATGCTGTTGGTATCTTACGGTCGACGAAAACAGCTTTGGTTGAAGAAGAAGACGAAGAAGAAGAAACAAGACAGGTGTTTTGTCGTGTGTGTGTTTGTGTGGAGTAGCGTCTATGTCATATGTTTGCATTTTGTGTCCTTGTTCAACCAGCGATATTTGCTACCACCTACGAAAGCCATCGAGAATTATACTTATCTGTGTGCGCAGAGAGAGAAAGAAAGAGCATTTTATTTAAAAAAAATATAAACCAAGCATGCGGGGGGGGAACCCTAGTCCGTCGTCCCTGTGATGATCTCGGCGACGACACGGACCCGTTGAACCAAGGCCTGGCGGACCTCGGGAGGCGCGTCGCAGAAGGCATCGTCCCACAGCTCTTTGGTGCAGAAGGGGCGCAGGATGACTGGAAAGGGGGGGAAATAATTTTGCGGCCCACTCCACCGTGACATGAAACGACGTTGGGGAAGCTGCCGCAACCAGGGCAAGAGTCTGCGTAGCGGTCAGGGTAGAACTTACGCATAGAGTCGAGGTTGGGGAAAGTATGTGTTTGAAGTGCCACCTCTTCCTCTCGCGAGAACGATGGTGGTGGCGCATACGTGGTCTGTCTAGCTCTGGTGTAGCAGGTTAATACGTCTCGATATGTAAGTGGAGGGCCCACTTGATCTGGGCTCTTGGCCTCGCCATGCCGGGAAACTCGGTAGGTAATTTATCGAGCCATCGCGTAAGCGTGGTCATTGCCCGGCAATGATGCACGAGCTTCAGGCTGGGAGTTCTCGCTTTCAGGAATTTGTGTGCATTCAATTCAGCCAATACATCTTGTATAGTTACCTTGCGTTGTCGTATCTTCGTCAGGTGAAGAAGTTGCGTTTGTTGTTGAACAAACAGCGCCAGAAAAACTGTCGATTGGTGCTTTTGCGTATCATCAACAATTGAACGCGGACTACAAATCTTAACGCGGACATAATCTAACATAATTTAAGATTTTTTTAGAACTGTGGGAAGACGTGAGGCGTTTGGTTTTCCACATATTCTATTTATCCCTGCTCTGGCATGAACGTCCACAGACGTTGTCGTTCTTGCTGGCGTCGTCTTGTCTCGCGTTAGGCTCGAACGCGCGGAGCAGCTGCGGCGCAACTTCTTCGTCTTCTCCGAGACGCCGACGGCTTGCCATAGGGCCCCCCCTCTAGCGAGGTAGCCAGTGCCAGTGCGCGAAGAAGCGATCCCTACGAGCAGGTTGTAGGTTCTACTGTTGCGAAGCGCGTTCTTCTGGTTTTCGCGGATGGCTTGTCGTCATTCGAGGACGGCGTCAGTGTCGAGGAAGGCCGGCTTTATGCGGTCAACTGGAGACACTGTCTTCGCGTCTATTAAGCAGAAGGATGAAATGCTTCGGGCAACGCTTGATGATCTTAAAGGGTCCGTCGTAAGGCGGTTGCAGTGGTGGTCTGATTGCGTCGTGCCGTACGGAGACGTGGGTGCAGTCGCGGAGCGCACGACTGACGAAACTTGGGCGTTAGTGTTGACGTGCTGGAATGGGAGACACGTCTCTCATGGCATTCCTGAGGCGACTGGCATAATCAGCTACGTCCAATGGTGGTACCGGTGACGCGTCGAAAAACTGGCCAGGAAGCCTTAGGGTAGTGCCAAAAACGAGCTCAGCTGAGGAGCAGGACGCGTCCGTACGTATCGTGCTGCGCAGGGCGAGGAGGACGAGTGCTAGTCGCTCCGTCCAGGGTATCAATGATTGTGAGGCCATGAGCGAGGCTTTAAGTTGGCGGTGAAATCGCTCAACCATGCCATTCGACATCCGGTGGTAGGCCGTCGTCTTGATGTGGTTGACACCAAGCATTCGGGACAAGATGCGGAAAGAGCGCGGAGTCAAATTGACGACCTCGATCCGTTGTGATGGTCTTGGGAACTCCGTAGCGGCTTATCCACACGGTGATGAGTCCGCGGGCGACTGGACTCGGCCGTGATGTCGGTGAGGGGTAATACTTCAGACCACTGCTTGAACCGGTCTACGCAGGTTAACATGTACCGGCTGTTTTGCGATGGGGGGCAAAGGGCCTACGAGGTCCAGGTGCACGTGGCTGAACCGCGAGTCAGGAGGCGTGAAGGTACCCAGTGGGCTGACTGTGTTGCGCTGCACTTTGGTTAGCTGGCACTTGAGGCAAGCACGCGTCCAGCGGCGGACGTCGATGTTCATTCGAGGCCATAGATATCGCCCTGTGATGAGGCGCTGAGTCGCACGTATGCCGGGGTGCGACAAGGAATGCAAGGCGTCGAAGACGCTGCGGCGAAATGGTGCTGGAACGTACGGGCGAGGACAACCGGTAGAGGTGTCGTGCAAAGGAGGGGAATCGCGCAGCCTGGAAGTTGGACATCTTCGAACTTGAGGGAGTTCTCTTGGAGTCGTAGAACCTGAAGCTCACTGTCTTTCCGTTGTGCAGTAGCCATGGCTGCAAAATCGACTGGTGGGACGCTCATCCATGGCTGCGTTATTTCTATTCGGGAGAGTGCGTCAGCAACGGGGTTGTCTTTGCCACTGATGTGCCGGATATTACTCGTGAACTCCGATATGTAGGCAAGCTGGCGGATCTCACGTGGGGTCTGGGCAGAGTTGGTAGCGGTCGAGTGACACGTGAGCGGCTTGTGGTCGGGGAGGATATGGAACTGCCTGTCTTCGAGGAAGTGTCGAAAGTGCTTGACATCCAAATAAGGCCGCGAGCAGTTTGCGACCGAATGTGCTGTAACGACACTCGGTCTGTGAGAGCTTCCGTGAGAAGAAAGCGACCGGCTGCCAAACTCCGTCGCTGCTGCTGCAGGACTGCCCCTGTGGCGACGTCCGAGGTGTCCACGGTGAGTGACGTGATGGCGTAGCTCTTTGGATGCGCGAGGAGCGTTGCGTTAGCCAGAGCTTCCTTGATGGAACTGAAAGCTGTCTCGGCATCGCCCGTCCAGGAGACGGAAGCGTTGCGCTTCGTTTGACCGGACAGAAGTGCATGGAGTGGTTGCAAGATGTCAGCGTAATGCGTGAATTCCTAGGGTTTGCCAACTGTTACCGGCGGTTTATTCCGCATTACGCTGACATCATGCAACCACTCCATGCAGAATAAACCGCCGGTAATAGTTGGCAAACCCTAGGAATTCACGCAGTTTCTTTGCAGTTGTTGGTAGTGGAAACTTCACTCTATTTTCCACGCGCGCGGCCGGTGAAGAGATCCCACGGGAATCCACGCGATGGCCAAGGAAGTCCAGTGAGGAAACTCCGAACTCGCTCTTCGGTCCCTTGACGACTAGTCCATATTTGCGGTGTCGTGTGAAAACCTGACGCAGGTGAAGTTCGTGATCTTCTGCAGAGGTGCTGAAGACAAGGATGTCGTCGATGTACGCGAAGCAGCAGGTCAAACCACGAAGAACCTGGTCCACGAACCGCTGAAAGGTTTCTGCGGCGTTTCGTAGACCGTAGGGCATACGCATGTATTCAAACATGCCAAAAGGTGTTATTATGGCAGTCTTCGGTACGTCAGAAGGCTCTACAGGTATTTGGTGGTATGCCTTCACTAAAGGCCAAACCACGGTACGGCCGCACGCCCGCCTCCGCTCCGTTTTTCGTGTTCCGTTCCGGTTTTCGGCCGGACAGGAGGCGGCAGCAACTTTTCAGTTCGGTCGGACGGAGCGAGCCCACTCGCTTTCTCGATCGCTGATTGGCTGAGAAAAAAAACGGTGGCCTCTGACGTCATCACACCTGCCCGTCTGCCCGTCGTGAAAAAACATGGCGCCCGGTTGACGTGATCAAGCTGGTAGCGAAGCCTAGTCGGCAGCCGCGTAAAATAAGCTTATTTAAACGTTATTGTTATTACCACTAGAGTTAATCAGAATCCGCGGAGACATTCATCGAAAGGCAGCAAGCCGGCGCAGCCTTCCTGCCCTCATCAGTGGCTGCGATCGCCTACGGAACCCGACGGAGAGTGTTGTGTTTACGCGAGGATCGGAGGCCAACCGATTTCGTGTGTTTCGTGCCATCGTTCGCTTTGCTTTTGGAAATAGAAAGTCATCATGTGCAGGTGTAGTCTGCGTATGATACATGCTCATCGTACAAAAACGTCAAAAGTATTCCATCGCCGCAAACAGCGTATGCGATTTGTATGTGATCCGTGTTCGGGGTTCGTTCTAGTGATACTGGTGCTTTGGGTGAACGGCCAGTCGTGTGTGAAGTACGGATTGGCGATAAGTTTTATTGCCTCTTTATCGCCGTCATTCCACACATTCTGCTGCGCGTGTGCAGCTTTGCCGCTGGCGATGCGCTGTGGGGACCGCGTCGCGTCCTAAGTGCTCGATCGTGTCCCCAGTGGACGAAGTTTGCTCACGATTCACGAAATACCAGTTGGGGTATGAGCCTGCGATGTGCTGCAGTGGTGTTAGACTCAAAAGTGTTCTTTGCGGCATGTGTGTTCTCTGAAGTGGGCTGTACATGTGCGCTGTCTGTGGTGTTTTCTTGTGTATATCAGTCGTCTCGATACAGAAATTCCATCAAACTTGAATTTGCTGTTTAGCTCGCATATAGCTTGTTTCAAGTTCTTTCAGCGCTTTCAAAGTTCTGTTTTTATACAGCTCTGTATTTATATATGCCCGAGAATGCTGGAGTTATGAATGACAGGTTGAGGTAGCCTTCATGTGTATTGTGTGGAAATAATACCAACAGAAAATTTCAGATAAGGCAAGTCGCGATGCGAACAACTTCTTGGTGGTCCCCAACCACAGAGACTGCTTATCGATAGTCATGTAGAGGAAGAATGCTTCAATTCTCTACAAATTTCCATTTTATAATCGAAAGCAATATGCATGTAAGAGGAACTAAAGTATAACTCTAACCAAAATTGTGTGTTCAGTATAAAATCTGTTGACATATAACTGGCACAATAACTTGTATCAAACTTTGATGCCAGTTTGCCCTCATTGGCTAGCTACGGTCATGTTACAAAAGCTGGCTGAGTTGCCCAAATCAGAGCTTTCCAGTACCTTGCAGATTTGCCTTTTCTCATTCTATCGTTGGTGGCATACCTTTTTGCCATAAATCTTTAATTTAATGTAAACAAAATTGACCCGTATTAACCAAATGGTTTCCCTGGAGGCTCCTTCAGGTACTCTTTGATCACCAATTTTGTCTGCACCTGGTGCTGGATAATGTGTCCTAAAACGATTCGTAGTAGCAAAATATTCCCATGAGCTATTTCGCGCTGTCACTGATTGGCTGAGAAAGGGGCATTGACGTTATGACATCTTCAGGTTTGCACGATGTGAAACATGGCACACACATGAAGCGACAAAGTTTGAGCTGAGGCCTAGTCGCCAGCTGCATAAAAGTTTATTTGGATGTTATTGTGATTAGTACGAGAGTTAATCAGCATCTGTGGAAATATTCATTGAAAGGCAGCAAGGCAGTGCTAGATGTTAGATATAATCAATGTGTGTGATCACTAGAGGCCGGATTTTTAGGCACTAAAAATCGAGTTTTAGGCTCCAAAAATAGGCAGGCAAAACAGAGTTTTAGGCCCCCCAAAATCATAAATATAGGCACAATAAATTTTTACAAAAAATCAAATTTTCAAAGCAAGACGTGCGCGACCTGTGTTTACGACAAGAAAGCAAACAAATGTTACAGTTTATGATGGCACAAAGGCGTTAATAGTTTAACATAACCATGCAATTGTCCGTCCCGCACGGTTTGCAGAACACGGACTCTCCTTTTATTGTCCAGCATGGTGAGTTAAGTGTCCACCGTCGAATAAACATGCTCCTGGGTCTGTTTCTTTTCGGCGTGGCTGAGAAAGGCAGCACAGGATCCAATAGCCAGACCGCTAAAAGGCCAGATCTTAAGGGTCTGTTAGCCTCATAATGGCTGGGTCTAATCGCGCAGGGTCAATTTCTCCTCTTTGTGTGAACTCCATAAAGGGCCCCTTACCAGGTTTCAGCGTTTCTAGCTAGAAGTGTAATGCATGTACTGCGCACTAACGATCACATGTGACAAGATTTACACGCTACGCACCCCGGAAAGAGGTGAAATGTCAGCCTGAATGCCGCTTGCCCTTAATCTCACGGGCGCACGCACCAATATGGAGGAGGTGACGTACAATATGGAATGGTCCTGTGTACGTCACAAGTGTTCGTGACACTACGAGAATTATTCGAGGTGACGTGTAATTTGTGCAGTCTTTTGCTTGAATAGAAAGAATGAAAGTTGATAGAAATCTTAAAACATACAAACGGAATGTGTGCGCGTTTTTATTTATTTATTTTTTTCTTCAAATCGAGTTCGATGCAAGACTTAGCTGCCTCCATTTCGTTTGTGCTTGTGCTCTCGCCGTTCTCGCGTCATGCCGGCGCCAGCCCTGACAACGCTTATGTTTTGGTGCTTCGTCCCTTACAGCAGTTCAAGCGGTGTGACGCACTGTGTCATGGTGAGGCTACGTGATCCATGCCAGCATCTCCAAACGCTTAGAGGGATCCATCTCACAGAAACAGGCAGTACACTAGAGAGAATGCCGAAACGATACAACACCGCTTGTGTGCACGACATGGCTTGGGCATGTCATGTGCACACTGTGTAACCTTGCGTGCGCATGACGTGTTGATGCGTCTGCGTCGTGTGATCTTCCGGCTCCAAGTTGCTCCGATACCGAAGAGGGCAGGGAAGGAATTTCGCTTGCGAGTGGCAAAGGTTTCAAGCTCACCTACCGGCATCATGCTTTCGCGGCTCGTAATGAACCAATTAAAAGTTATTATGGTACAAAGCTCTTCATTGGGCACGCAAACACTTCCAGTGTTTAACTAAAATTTCTCATGTGACCTGGTGAAGCGCCCTTTAAGAAGTAAATTACAAACGAAACAGAAGCCATGTGCACATCTGATTTTTTTACCTACACTCTACTTTCCCCTGACGGTACTCCATGGTTTCGCATTCGTTGTCCATCTTCCTGCTGCTGCACACAGGCATCTCCTGTTCCCTGCCCTCCACCACACCCAGGTCTTCAAAGAGGTGCTTCAATTCCTTGGGAACACTGGACTGGAAAACCGGCTGTAAAAGCCGCCCGCCACGTCCTCTGCCATGGACGCCACCCTCCTCTTCTTTCCCTGTCCTCTTCCCACCTTTATTTTCCTCTCCCCATTCTTCTGTATACGCTGGGACGTGCTCCCATTTAGGCTTGCAGAAATGGCGTCTTTTCCTCTCCCCCTGCTCCAACCGTTCGCGCCATGTCAGTGCGGTGGGATAAGGTGGCCGGCGCGTCCCATTTTACTGCTGCTAGCGGTTGCTTTCCAGAAGTTTGTTGAACTAGGGAACTAGGTTGTTGCACCCCATAGAGTTCCGAAACGTCAATTTTGCCCGGTACCATGAATTACGGTCTCAAACTGTACTCGAAAGCAAAATTCGAAGCTAAATAGCGTTCATATAGGCACACATTTTGAAAATAGGCATTGTTAGGCACTTGTAGACATTTAGGCACAAACCCCAAAAATAGGCATTTATAGGCACTATAAAAACACTATAAAAGCCCTCCTTGACCCCTAATTGATGCTCATATATCAAAGTAGCACGATAGGAACGCAAGGAACAAAATAGACATTTGCCTAAAATCTGGTCTCTAGTGATCACCAATGGAAAGGCACGAAGTGTGCTGTGTAGGTAAGCGTCGCGCGCTGTCGATTGTGTGTGTTTCATGTTTTCGTTCATTTGTCAGGTAATCCCATACAGGTGTGATCTGCATATAACAAACACTCATTATGCATTCAACATATGCCATTTTTGTGTGTTCTGTGTCCAGAGTACAGAGTGAAATGCATACCTGTATGTTGGTACTTTCAGTAACCGGCAAGGTCTAGAGTGATGATACACTCAGTGGCTATAAGTTTCATTGCCTCTTCATCACCATCATGCATGTCCTATTGTGTCCGAGCTATTTTGCCTTTTCTTGTGCTCTGTGGTGCCCGCGTAGCTTTCGAGCAATCGATGGTGTCCTTTGACGTGTACCTGTAGTGTGTTGCGGTAGTTCTGGGTGCTGTTTTATGTGTTGTGCATCGTGCAATGTGTGTTACTAATTTAACCATGCAGGCAATCAGTCATTTGTTCCTGTCTGTCAGACTATAAAAGCTGGATTTATCTGCTTCTCACACGTACTGTCTGTTCGAAGAATTATTTACTTGTGCAGTTCCTCAGGTACAGTCGCGCTCAATATGAGTTGCAACACGCTGGCTGTGGTTAAAGTGACCCCCACGCCTGAGCAATAGCACCGACAAACGTTAAATTGGTTCAGGAAGTACCGTGAATTCAGAGAGTTTTATTCACCAATTTTTTTCTACATAGGTGCCAGTTTGCAGTGTTGGCGCCATCTTGAGTAGAGACATCGTGTTGCAACTCATATTGAGCGCGACTGTGCATCTTTTGGTGAGGTGCATCTACAAAGTGGCTTAATTTGCGGGTGCTGGCAGGTCTCGACACTACCCATAGGAATGTTTTTAATGTGAATCCTGGGCGGCCTTCATTTTTGTTACATGGATGTCAGTTTGAACCAGACGATATCCATGTGTATGGTTTTGTGTTCAGACCCAAATGGTTTGCGTACTAAAGAATCATAACTGCTCGTTTCTTGCACATGCCTAAATGTGCAGGTTTTTAGTGCAGGCATTTGTGAGAGCAGATGACAAGTGAACACATATTTGGTGAGGACTGTGAAATTAATTTTAATGTTTTACATATCTTCATGTATTGGTAGAAAGCTATATGTGTGTAAGCATCCAAATAAGTCATTCAAATTGCCGGGCTACTTGGTGCACACTTGCTTGTTCTGAGAACACGGTAAGGTGTGTTTAGATAATCGCAGTCATAGGGGAGTCCCATCTAGATGGTCATTCCATGAAAATTTTATACTGTCATTAGGTTCTGATTGTGAACAATGCAGCAGCTGAACCGGTAAAGTATAATGAAGTCTTTGTTGGACAAACGTGAGCCCAGCAAACCAATATATCATCTGAAGCTGCTATAATTTTTTTTATGTATGCAGCTGTAGAAGTCAAGTTGTTCTGAAAACAGCTTCTCGTCACAGTCCTTTCTATATTACAGAATGAAAATAAAGTTGATTGAATTTGCTTCACCTACTCACACTTTCGAGTACTCACTCACACTCATACTTGTATACACTCACTCACTCTTCATGTACTGGTACTAATTCATGCCTTTGGAATGAGTGTGACTGAGTGTACTCATGAGTGAGTATGCTGAGCTATGCTCCCAAGAAATGCGTTATAAATGAGAAAGCAGCCTGAACTGCTTATATGATGTATTTTTATGTATTTTCTTTGTTATGAGACACATTTTAAAATCACAGTGCAATTAAAGGAGGTCAATAACTTCATGCACTGAGGCATGTCTCATCACACTACAATCATTAACTAAAGACAAAGGTGATAGTTTCTGTTGCTGTTCGCCAGGTTAAACCAACAAACCCAGCTGACCATGACTTACCCGAATTTGCTGTGCTTTCATGCTATAAATCAATAAAAAAAACTACTGATTGAGATCTTACAGGTTACATGTCACTCATATTTTGTTTACATTGAATTATCTGGAGATAATGCCATGGCAGAATATTTCTGTGGCTGCACACTGTTTAGTGTGCAGCCACTATCATAATCAACAATGTATCTGTATGTATGTTGTGTTTCTTATCATTTGAATGCTACGTGTTTCTTTTTCAAAGTCGGTAATGTTCAGACCATGTATTATGTCCCACAAGCAATGTGTTTGGATTTATAACACTGCAATTCCAAGCACTTTGTGCAGTCCAAATGTTGTTATTGTTACTGAAACCCTCTTTCTGCAATGTCCTCAGGTGAAATGTAGGCAACGAATGAAGGAATAAATTAGTTAATAGTGCATGGGTAATGTGGCTTCATAAAATGCACTATATTGCATTTCTACTAATTCAGTGAAGCACATGCAGATAGTTGTGCTAGTTTGGCTGGCACAACGGGACCGAATAATTCCCCTTGAGGGCATAATGCATAGTGTAGCAAGGTTTATCTCAGTGCCTCAGGTATGTGAAAATGGAACCACACTTATGCCACCTGATCTAGGAGCAACAATCCATGTGGACCTCATCCTATGTCATATGAACCCATACTTCCACACAAAATAGCAACAAGCCTGAGCAGAAGACAGTAGGATGCAAACACCCAACTTACTGGTACGGTCTCATCTCCCTGTAAGCGAGACAGCAACTCCTACTACCAGTGCACACAGCGTCTGCCAAGAGCAGTCTTGCACCCATAGGTCGGCAAAACTTGTGGAGCTCACTCAGACTCACTCATGAAATATATTTTGTGCTTAGGGCTCACTCGGGCTCAGACTCACCAAAATTTTTCTGAGCCGTACTCACTCGGACTCACACACGAAAATTTTCTTCAACTGGACTCAATTCGGACTCAGACTCACCAAAACATTACTCACCCGGACTCACTCGGACTCAGACTCACGGCTTGATCTGAGTCTGAGTGAGTCCGAGTGAGTCGACTCATGAGTCCGTTAGCCTAGAATTATCTTTTTTGACCACCGTGTCAATGCTCTATAACAACAATATCTCACGTAATGGATGCTCTTCTTGGTGCCTTTTGCTATAGTACCTTCGAATACGAGTTATGAGTGCTCGTAAACTAGTAAGGTAATTTTTCGTAAGAGAGATGTCAACATAAGATATATTTATTAAGAACTTCATTCCAAGACTTGGCAAGGAAGGGGAGGGGTGGAGGTCAAGGCACTCCCCTACGCAATTCATGCCTCTGATCAACAAATATTGAAATGGTGTGTGAAAGACACGGTTTTGAATACGTGTCAGTAGACGTGAGTATAACATGAATCCAGGCAAGGCTGATAGTAATGTTGAAGATAATAGATATGGCCATATGTCGGCAAAAAAAGTGGAACTCACTCAGACTCACTCAAGAAATATATCTTGCGCTTTGGACTCACTCGGACTCAGACTCCCCGAAATTGTCCTGAGCCGAACTCACTCGGACTCACACTCACGAAAATTTTCTTCAACCGGACTCACTCGGACTCAAGCTCACCAAAATATTACTCAACCGGACTCACTCAGACTCAGACTCACGGCTCAGTCTGAGTGAGTCCGAGTGAGTCGACTCATGAGTGAGTTCGCCGACCTATGCTTGCACCACCCAGTTTAGGAGCAATTACAGGGCATATGTACTAGCAAAAGCAAATAACTATACAAACAAAAAGGGGAATAACTTATAAGGTAAATACATAAGCAAAATACAAATAATTAATATATACTTGTACAAAAAAAATAGTATTGCTACATATAACATCATATTCGTACGTATAAAAAAAAAGAAGACATAACGGCATCGTAGCTTATGCTTGGTGAAAATGTGAAAATATAATGCAGTGCAATTTAAAAATTTTAATAATATTTGTAATTGTAAAAACCATCTATTTAGAGGGG
Organism: Rhipicephalus appendiculatus; assembly: GCA_030522465.1. NCBI lineage: Eukaryota > Metazoa > Arthropoda > Arachnida > Ixodida > Ixodidae > Rhipicephalus > Rhipicephalus appendiculatus. Next base: position 97,810 of record JALIZH010031552.1, read on the forward strand.
TACTTCTTGGATGTGTGGATTTCAGTTTATTGGTCGTGTGCATTAAGCGTGGTTGGACATAATAATTTGGTTGGCTGTGATAATTATCAGAATATTTTATTCAGACACAGTTCTGCGATAATGTGTGTAGTACGTTAAACAGTGCAGGAACAGACGAGAGATTTTACATGATGTATGATTCAAGTTGTGTTGTGGGGAAAAAGACCAAATTTACCCCTAAGCGATTTTTCCTGGTGAAGCAATTTTAGGTCCTGCACGTACTTCTTTGCTCACTCTCAGTGCCCATGGGGGTATCCTCACTTCATTGTGTAGTTGAGTAGGGACTAGGTGATTATAGAAGAGGCCCAGCTTGCAGGTTCACACAGAACATATCGTGCAGGAGTCTTAAAGTGTCACTCGAGAAAGGAGAGGTTGTTTTGTTATGAAAATGAAGAAGTGTAACAAATGTTTTCTCAATTTTTCTTCCAACCTTGGCCTAGGTGCTAATCGAGCAATGAACGCACTGTTTGCTGATTGCAAGGATTTTTGATGAATAATGCAAATATTGCACTTTATAAGTAAAGACTAATGCATGCACACAAGATGCATAGATGCAACGACTATGCATTCACTGCATGTATACATTACTATGATGAGCTGGCACAGCACAACGTTCTGTCTTATTTCTTGCCTTGCATCTTATGAACCTACTCTTATCTCGCAGTATTCAGCTTTGAATGAATGATAGTAGGGGAATTTTAAGGGCTCATTTTTTCTTCGAGTTACTGTTGAGCTGAGTTACTTGATTCGAGTGGGCATTCAGATGAAATGCAGGTACCACTCACCTATTTATGTTATCTGGACCATGCTCTTTTCATTTCATAAAAACATAGCTCAATATGAGCTACCCTAGTTGATGATACTACTTATACGACAACTTTGCATGTGCCAGTAGCTTAGGTAGAGCTTGCTATATATAGTTCAGCGAGATGGGTGTTGTTGACAGCTACTAGTCATTAGTCAATCATTTTTGGATGTTACCATTGCTAACAGCAGGATCATACATATTACACCACTGCTTATTTGTTGTGCACTTTGATAATGTACTATGTGTTGTTTAATTGTTGTATGAAGTATGGTTAAGTATATTGAAGGGACAGCAGAATGACCATTGAGACTAGCAACAAGAAATGTAAGTATTAAGTTCACTGCAAACAATTTGTGTTGTCATCAATATGAATATTCGCCTTTATGTAAGCACCCTATTCTTGAAAACATCTGACTAGCAGCTATGTGCAACAATCATTAGATAAGTTCTAAGGAACTTCATGCATGCACTACGTTCACTTAATGCGTCAAGCTTACCACTTGTGTAGAATATTTTTAGGTACAGTAAGAACTTCATGCATGCTGGATACATTTTGTGTTTCTGGTTTAGTGAACTTCTATTTTGTTCAGAAAACTTAAAAGTTGCAAGAATGAAATTTCCATGAGGTTGTTGTTTTCTGCTGCAATTTCTCCATGTGTTTTTATATATGAAAGAAAATAAGACAGCAATAGAAGAGAGAAAGAGATAACAGTATGTGGGCACCTAATCGTGGCTAGTACTCCATGAGCCTGAGGGCACTTTCAGCCAGTGGGATGGCCCAAAGTTGCTCTTTCCAGGCTGGTCTGAGCAGCACAGACTCCCACTACTCATCAATACTCATTATGTGGCCCTTTTGGGTGAATTGAGGGCAAGCCATAGAATGCATGGTTAGTCTATGTGTTTCTTACATTCTTCACATTTGTCCAGGGCCGTAACTAGAGGGGGGGGATGAGGGGGTTCTGACACCCCCCGAAATCTTTTAATGCTTTAACTTTTCAGGTGATACTACATTATTTAAACGCCTTCACATCGACCACCAGTTGCCAATGTTAGCCGTTCTACCCAAAAACACCCCCCCCGAAAAAAGTTCCTGGGTACGGCCCTGCATTTGTCTAAATAATGGCCTGGGTGGCAGTAGTAATAAGCCACCATGTTCGAGCATTATTGGTTTAAAGGAGGCACCAGGTCACCACTTCCTGCATAGTAATTTTCAGATGCGCAGGGGTATATACTGGGCTCTTCCCAGACTGTTATGATTATATATCTCCCTGTACCCAACTGTGCAGTTCCCTCTTGACCCAGAAGAGCACCTTAGTCACCCGTTACGTAATATTGCTGAAGCCTTAGCATGAGCCGCCTCATTTCTGGTAAGATGCCCAATCATTGAGACAGAATTGGCTGTTTTTTTCAGTGAGATGCACCCCTGGTGAAGTTGCAGAGTGGGGGTTTGGAGTCACTGATTAAATATTTGACACAACCTTAACGAAAAATATTGAAGAAACAAAACAGGCACTCACCTTGTTCAAAGAAAAACAAACATATATTAACATTTCAGGGTCGCTACGGGTACGATGAAGAGGGTGTAAGAGGGCGTGACTATTTATGTGTTGGGTGGTGCAGAGTGCGCATGTATATCTCGGGGAGATTACCCCGCGACCAGTTGATTGTGTACAGATTCTAAAAGTAGCCTTGTCAATAGGCGCTTCTCTGTCTCGATTATTCCTGCAGAATCCCAGTTGATCATGTGGTTAGTGTTCAATTGATGATCTGCCAAGGCATTCAAGGTTGCATTGTCTTTCCTGACATCATTCTGGTGCTGCTGGATTCCTCTTTTAAAATTTCCAGTATCACCTACGTAGGATAATGAAAACGAGTAGATAATGAAGCCAAGAAAAGTATAGGAGGCTTAAGTTGTACTGTGTTAAGTGTATAATTGTGAGATAGATGTGAATGAAATAAAAGGGACGAAAAGACAACTTGCCCCCGGCTGGTACCGAACCTGCCACCTTCAGATAATGCGTCAGATGCTCTACCAATTGAGCTATGGTGGAGCATCATATCATTTGAAGGTTGCAGGTTTGGTGCCTGTCGGTGGAAATAGTCTGTTCGTCCACTTTGCTTTATTCACATCTATATCACAATTACTATGATACACTTAAAACAGTGCAATTGACATCCCCCATACCTTCGTTGGCTTCATTATCTGCTGGTTTTCATTAAGGTTCTGTCGAACAAAAAATAAAAAGAGCCCTCAAAATTTCCGTCTTTCATTGATGACATATTTGGCTTATGTGGAAACCAATGCAATGGGCAATTTGTCGTCTCCTTAGGTGTTTTCAGCTCACACTGAACCTCCCACTTTGGGATCAACATCTGTTACAATGGGCACATTGCAAAGAGCTATGTACAGAGGAGATGGAAAGAAATGTGAACAGTGCAGTGCGCTGTTTTAATCACGCTCTGACCTTGGTGGTAAAAAAATGATGCTAGAATGGCTCTTTGATTGTATCATGGATGACTCTAGGTGCTTTTTATTACCATCCAGGTAACAACCACTTGAAAGGTAATGGGAAACAGCAGAGAATGTAGATGCTGCATTGTTCACGTTTCTTTACATCCCCACTGTCGTATCATTGCTGTCTTTGCTTGTGTCATTTGGGGTGAATCTTTCTAGGTAAAGGGAGTATCTAAAGATGTTTCCATACATTACAAGAATGTTTGCCGTTGTGCTTTATCACACTGTGTAGTTTGTTATGTCAAGTTTATTGAGTATGTGTATGCCCATACGTCTCTGTGTGAGTTATAATATTGCACTTTCTATAGTGATCTCCCCTGACATTTGGAGTTTGGTAGGGTGTTGCATCCAGCACATGATAATGAAGGCGTGCACTAGGCCAACCAATTAAGTTGGCCTCCTTTAAGGCGGAATGACGACTGGATATCCTTTAGACAATAAAGCCTCATTTCTTCGGTATAAAGTTCAGCCTTACGTATGGTGTATTACAGTTTCTTCTATCTGACCATTGCTGTCACCTGTTACCCACAGCATGATGTCTTCAGCTTGCCGGCCCTGCCATAACGCTTAGATGCTATTCAGTTCTGCCAATAGACATAGCTACATTAGGCACAAGTGGAGATGGGACCAATCCCCAAGGTGTTCACCACTTTTGAGTTCTATGTCATCTGATCTGATTTCGCTTGTTATGATTATGATTATGTGATACACATGAGTGCTATTACATACATGTATGTTTAGCTTTTGTAGCTTCTTTAAAGTAGTCTTCTGTGTGATGTTGTCAAAGGTCATCACGAGACCCATTTTAAGGAATCCTTTGGTATCCAACATACGGTATCACACGTCCATTTTTTAGCGTTCAATTTGTAGCATTATGTTGTGTGCGGAAAGTTATAGCCTGAACATGATCATAGTATGCAGGAACAGGTTTCTGCCATCAGTGTCCTGTCAAGCTACGTATATAGCTTTTACCTTCATATGACCATTTTAGCATGTCAATAAAATAACATTGATGTGATTTGAATGTACTTGATCATGTGAACATTACATGATAAATAAGCTTGCCTGTGCACGAGGCTAATGAAATGAGCCCGTAATTATGTAGCTGAACCTCTCTGCTTGACTTTGGGATTGTTACCACCTGTGCAGTTACCACTGATGTAGGCAGCTGTCTTGCTCGCCAGCATTCGATCAGATACCTGGTGGAAGCCATGATAGAATAATCACAAAGGTTTTGCCACATCTTAATGATACTGGCGGGGCTGGGCATGGATTACATGGAGAGCCTAAGCTGCACCCTAGCTATCCTCCCCTCAGTTATTGGGCTGTCTAGGTCCCAGTTTTTTCCCCCAGCGCTACGGGTTCTTCTCCCTTGGTTGTGAGACCTAAATATCACGACTGTATTTCTTTTAATGTCGTCCTCAATATGTGATAGCTGTAAACAAGAAAAAATATCTCCTGTATTCATGTATTTTTTCGGGGCAGAGTAAGAAAAGAACACAGCTGGAAAGAGAACACAATTTGCGCATGTGAGTGTTTGTTTTCTTTGCATTTTGTGACGGTGCCAACCGTGGCAGGGGTCGGCAGCCTTTTGAGGCGGAGGGCCGAATTTCTTGAAGCCGACAGGGCGGGGTGGGGGGTTGGGGGGGCACGTCAAGGGAAACAATTAGGCGAATTGAGAAAAATGTAAAAAAAAACTGGAATTGGAATATAGAAATGATGTTTATTTGCAGCACAAACGTCACAAAGTTGCAATTTACAAACAAAGCTTAGAATTATCAAAGGTGCAATGTTGGCCTTCAAATAAAAGATGACAAGGGGACGGGGTAAAGTTCGGACGTCGTGCGGGGGCCGCATTATACCGGCCCGCGGGCCGCAGGTTGCCGACCCCTGGTTTATGCCACCGTTGCTGGTACCGCCACTGCGCACTTCGATGACATGAAGAGCACGCGGGGGCGCCCGCGACGTTGCTCTAAAACAGTAGTGTTTCTCAGGGGCCTAATAAAGTTCTGTGTCTGTCTGTGTCTCGACCTACACGTCTGTACCTCACGATTGATGCCCTGATCGTCGTCAGCGCGCCGCGCTGTTGCCGCGCGACAGGCTCCCTACCTGAATCATCGAGTTCAAGACGTGTGCGGAACGCCGTGTTCTTGCAAGTTGAAGCGCACGCATTTTCAAGCATTGCGATGTCACGCCGGGCGTAAACTAGCGCAGATGGGCTGATTGCATGCCACTAGATGCGGCAGCATAACTGAATATCAACAATCGCGCAGGTTAAAGCCCCCCTCAGCAGCGTTCCGGGCGTCCGTGAGCGCGACCATGCAACTCGTACCGCTGTAGAACAGAACGTAACTGTGCAAATGCTTCGTTTACGCCACAATACGGGTAATTGAACCCACATGGGCAAAAGTATACGTTTGTGTCGTCTGCTGGTGATAGCCGCCGACAACCAACACTTCTGCTACTACCTCTGCTACGCCGAACGGTTGCCAGCACTTCGCGAATATCGCGTCGGCCAATCAGCGTGCGCATGCATTCCGTTCCGTGCGGCCTGGTGCGGCGCCACCGTGCATAGCCTCCGTCTCCATACCGCCCGAAAGGCGGAACGGAACAGAAAAACGGAGCGGAGGCGGGCGTGCGGCCGTACCGTGGTTTGGCCTTAAGTCGATTTTGCTGAATACGGTGGAACCATGCAGCAATGCCGTGATGTCCTGGATGTGTGGTATCGGATAGCGGTCCGGTACGTCACTTTGTTGAGGGCGCGGTAGTCACCGCATGGTCTCCAGTCACCTGAGGGCTTGGGAACCATGTGTAGCGGTGATGACCAGGCACTAGAAGAGGGGCGGACGTATCCGAGTTCAAGCATATGCTCGAATTCTTGCCGTGCAATGTTGTAGCGGTCAGGAGCGAGACGACGAGCACGTGCAAACACCGGCGCTCCTACTGTCACTATGTGATGAGTGACATTGCGGCGTATCGGGTCTTCAAAAGATGGAGCACGGAAAAGATCGGAAAATTCTTCCAGAAGCGTAGATCACGGCGGGGAAGACTTTGGCATGAGCTTGCACGAGAAGCAAGGGTGGTAAACCTGATGTCATGCCTTGAACTGTTAGGTGGGTCTCAGAATCCACCAGACGGCTATGTCGTAGGTCTACCACAAGCTTAAAATACCAAAGAAAAAATCCGCAACGATGATGGGTACACGCACGTCGGCGATTAAGAAGATCCATCGAAACGTGCGTCTCAGGCCGATGTCAAGCGTAACAGACCTCTGTCCGTAGGTCCGTATAGTCGAACCATTGACAGCGGTGACAGGCCGGCGTGGTCTGGCGTCGTCGGCCGTCCTCCAACGTAGGAGGAACAACACACACTTCGGCACCTGTGTCGATGAGGTAGCAGACTGGTGACGTGGTCCGTGGCGTGGAATAGGCGGCTGTATGTTGGGCCTGAAACACTGGCCGCCGTCAGTGCGTGGCCCGTGCGTTTCCCGCAAACTGGCATGGCTGATGGCACTGACGAGCGCGAGCTTCGTATCGGTGGTGGTACCAGCAGACGCTGCGAGGCAGACTTGGCGATCTGTCGCGGCTTTGACGGCTTTGTCGTGACGCATTGCGTCGGTGGTCTACCTTGAGCGAGCTCAGTTCAGCGGCCAGCTGATCCACTTTGCGGTTGAGATGCTCGTTGGCTTGAAGAAAGGCGGTCCAAGCGATCGCCGCGGACCGGCGCAAAGAGGGTAGAGTCACGTTGTCTCTCAATCGCAGATATGAACGGGGCACCGATATCCATAATCTTGTCGGCTATCCCTGCCAGTGAGTCGAGGGTTTCTGTGGAGGACACGCTCAAAATCATCCGCACCTGTTGTGGCAGTCGCTGTAAGAAGAGTTCGCGTAGGATGGGTGCGTCCAATGCAGCAGAATGGTCCCCAATCAGATGACGCATGCCACGCAGAAGCTCTGTAGGCTTTCGGTCACCGAGTTCCTCCGAGGTGAGCAGCTGCTGCAGCCTACGCTGTTCCGACTCGGTTGTCCGGCGTATGAGCTCGTATTTAAGAGTGTCGTAAGGGTTGTCAGGACGTGGAGAACGCAGCGCCGATGACATAGTCGTACCTCGCTGTTTCCGACGTTACCCGGTGTCGTCGAAAGAGTGGCTCGACTCGACGCTCAGAAACCAGAGTTCAGAGTCCGCCTACCAAAACTGCGGGAGCTTGAGAGTAGCGACGACAAGGTCAGGTACCGTGGGATTCGGCGTAGCGTCGCTGTTGGGTGTGGTGTCCATGGCCAGCCGAAATGAACGGGGCTGAAGGTCTTTACCGTGGTCACCGAAGAAGCAGGGTTGGTCGTGAGGCTCGGTGCGTTGGCGAAAGGACGAGTTGGGTGCGCGTTGCCGCTCGAAGTCCGGGTCACCACTTGTGGGAAGACGTGAGGCGTTTGGTTTCCTACATATTTTTTATTTATCCCTGCTCTGGCATGAACGTCCACAGACGCTGTCGTTCTTGCTGGCGTCGTCTTGTCTCGCGCTAGGCTCGAACGCGCGGAGCAGCTGCGGCGCAACTTCTTCGTCTTCTCCGAGACGCTGACGGCTTGCCATAGAACTACCCGGTTCTTGGCCCATCCCCCCGCGTAGGCGTGTGCCACGGGTACAAGGCTCTACTCTACTCTACTCTACTTGAGGCATAATCGTGCGTCGCAGCGCTCCTCGTGCCATGCTGAGCGACCGTTGAAGGGCATTCCTTTCACAACTCAAAGACGAAGTGATGAAAAGCCTCCAGCACCACTCTCAAGACAACCTCCAGTTAATATCCTCAAACAAACGGCCTGTATGGGCGATTTCATCACACGCTCTGAGGCATGAAGCCACGTACAGCCGTCCATTTTTTAGATGCGAAGCACCTTGTGCTCGGGGCTATGTCCGTCCCGCGTCCCGCGTCCGGCCACTTACATGAAGTAGGGAAGCACCCACTAAGCGAACCGTCCCTCCTTCCCGCGTCCCACACCACCACAGCGCATGCGCGTCTCCTCCCCCCTCTCTCTCCTCTCCTACGCTCACCCCCTTTCTCTCCTCTAGGAATACTCTACTCTACGGAGCGGCGCCCGCGTCCCGTGTCCTACACCCCCCACAACGCATGCGCGTCCCCTCTCCTACGCTCACGCCCCTTTCTCTCCTCTAGGAATCCTCTACTCTACGGAGAGGCGCCCGCGTCCCACAGCGCATGCGCGTCCTCTCCCCCCCTCTCTCCTACGCTCAGCCCCTTTCTCTGCTGTAGGAATCCTCTACTCTACGGAGCGGCGTCCGACATCCCCACAGCGCATGCACGTCCTCTCCCCCTCTCTCCTAGCTCACCCGCTTTCTCTACTCTAGGAATCTTCTACTCTACGGAGCGGCTCCCGCGTCCCACACCGCCACAGCGCATGCGCGTCCCCTCTCTCTCTCCTCTAGGAATCCTCTACGGAGCGGCGCGCGACAGGTGGTGCGACAGCTGCAAACTCCGCGGGGGCACCACGGTAGTTCCGCGGTATAAATATGATGGAGCGCGCCTCATTCTCTCTCCTGTGCAGCGCCGCGATGAGCGCCCGGTCCGCTGCCGTGAAACGCGAGCGGCGACGTTTCTCCCGCTCAAGCTAACGATCTCCCCGCTGCTTCGCATCCACACATGGTTCCCTTTAGCGGGAGATGGGGAAGTTTTTTTAACCTGAACGCGCGAGCGTCGACCGCCCAGTCGATAAGCGCCGTATAAGGAAGCACGGTCACGAAATGAACGATAATACGCGCTTGTGCCTGATGAACAGTCCTGTGCAACTGCCTTCTGCCAGGCTGTTCCGGGAACCGGACACCGGGTCGCTGGGAATCGGGGCTTATTGACTCGGTGGTCGATGCTCGCACGTTCAGGTTAAAGAAATGGGTGGCTGTACATGTACAGAGGGGTTCATTGTTAAAGAGAACACCGGAGCGCGTGTCGTCTGCTCGGCGCCACCGCCGGCCGGCTGCGGCAACTAGTTTCGCGCAGGAGCAGTAAGCGCTGTGGGCGGCGCTCGTTTGTCGTCTGCTACAGTTGGGGCCGCGCTTTCGATCGCCGCGAAGCCAGCCGTCCCCGCACTTTGAAATTTGCCCGCGGGCTGCATGGCCACGCTCAAATGGAAAGCTGTGGCAAAGCTGAAAGGGAATTAGATTATGTAAAATACTACCTCATTGATATTTTTGTTGGTTCTTTTAAAGAAGCATTACTTCTTCGTTACGGACGTCCCTTTCTGGCGCAGCGTGCGTAACGCTGGGCAAACTGAAGGCGCTTGTTCTTGTTGGCGGTCCGTGGGAGGAACTTCTGTGCCGTTGTTCGGCTTTTCAGACCTGCCTGATACAGGTGGCGCTTCACAGTGCTGTTCGAAGCGTTTAGTCTAAGGTTTACCTTAATCTCGTAAGAAGAACACGGTTTCCGAGGAGCGTCCTTTATCCGTCGGTCGATCTTGTACGCTTGAACGATGGGGTTCACTGTTTTAAGTGGCCTGTGCGTTAATTTTGCAGTAGCGCGTTGACTGTAATTTCGTAGCCACAGTTCAACCATACCCTGCCTCTCATCGTGTGGCACTCGAGCAATCGTAGAATCGCAGCACTCGACGCCCACCAGAAAGCTTTCTCGAAGCGGGCAATTCTTTATCTAACGAGAAGGCGAACGAAAGACGGCAATCCGGCTGAAATTTCAGGTGACATTTATCTGATTATAGATCACTCCCGTGATTTTCCTTCGAGCTCTAAAGAAAGCGACTATTTTCAAGATTCTGCGAGTTCGGCCGCGCTTCGTGACGAGCTGAAGCGCGGCCGCAACTGTAGCAGACGACAAACGAGCGCCGCCCACAACTGCTCCTGCGCGAAACTAGTTGCCGCAGCCGGCCGGCGGTGGCGCCGAGCAGACGACACGCGCTCCGGTGTTCCCTTTAACAGTGAACCCCTCTGTACATCCAACTGGACCGCAGGAACTGGGAAGAAATTTTGCTGCTCGGGACTTTTTCGTATGATGCCACCGCACAACGCATAACCGCTTATTCGTCATTCCACTGTAATGTAGCTGTGCTGAGCGAGATGCATCAACGACTAACGAAACAAGAGGACAGGACAGGTGGTGCGCAAGTCCCCTTGTTTCGTTAGTCGTTCATGCATTCCGCTCAGCGCAACTGCATTCGAAGGCCGTACCAACTAGCCCAAATTGAAGCTTTGCTAATCGTCATTCCACTTTGTCTGTCCGCCTCGGTGGATCAGTGGCTAGGGTGCTCGGCTGCTGACCCGAAGGTCGCGGGTTCGATCCCGGCCGCGGCGGTCGCATTTCGACAGAGGCGAAATGGTAGAGGCCCGTGTACTGTGCGATGTCAGTGCACGTTAAAGAACACCAGATGGTCAAAATTTCCGGAGCCCTCCACTACGGCGTCTCTCATAATCATATCGTGGTTTTGGGACGTAAAACCCCACATATTAAAAAATAAAAAAATTAAAAATTCCACTTTGTCTGTGGCCGTTCGCCCTCTTCTTTTCTTGACGTCGCTTTCTACTCTGCGCCTGTCAATTCGTTTACGCCATCCTGTGAAGAATATGTGTCTTACCGGCTTTACCGTTGCCAGCTTGCCGTCATCAAATCCGAAGCAAGGCAACAGGACCGCAAAGGTCTCTACGACGCATCTTATCGCATCGTGTTCTTAAGCCCTGGCGCCGAAGTGCTGCTCTGCACACCAGTTCGCACGCGAGGCTTGTGCCACAAGTGTGAATTCCGGTTCATGGGCCCATACTCAGTCCTCGAGGAGCCATCTATTGTGGTCTACCGTATGGCACCTGTTTTTCCGAGTCAACGCCACGGCCGCGCAGCCGAAATTGTCCTTCGTTCCTCGTACGAAGCCTTCCACGAGGCGTTTTCATTCACCCGAAGTTGCGGCCACGATGGCAGCATTTCGCGCGGGGGAAGTTTTTGTTGGCGTTTATTTATGTCTTCTTTGTACGCATATGTTCGTGATCTCGTGGAGTTCGTCTTCAGAATCACCAATGGGCATTTCGCCTGGTCTAGTGGTCTGTGCCTTGGGGGTGGTCCGTTTCCGGTACCTTCATTGGCCTGACTATGGCCTGAAACGTATATGCTGTCACTCGCAGTGACTACTGAGTCATCGCAATACGTTTCCCTGCAAGTGCCACTTTCGATAGAAATAAATGACTAAAGAAAAATTCGGCAGATCCCAAGTACCATGGGAATCGATGTTATGCGAAGCATGCGGAGGTAAGGTGACCAGGTTGTGAATTTTTTTATTAAGCGAAACGTTATGAATGACGCTAAATATATGTACAAATGTTTTACGTACAGACATATCTTGAACAGTCGCATAAGTTTCATAAAATAAGTTGTTTACAGTTGCATAACAATGCCAACAGAAACATGGACATTTACCAACACCAGAAGCGGTAAGCTGATATGTAGCGCTTGGGCTTGCGAGGATGTTAGCCCTGGATAGGGCTACGTAAGCCAACTACAGTGGATTGCGTTTAAGTATACGATTGACGTTAACCCTACATGACTCCTTCATGAAAGGGGTAAATGTGCAATGTTTTTAAAATTAGATGGTCCAGCACTGCAAACACTACTGACGTTTTCCCAACATTACGCCTGTATAAGGTCTTTTTCCAAGGCAGTTTCGAGACCTGACGTGGACTCTGTGGTAGAATACTTGATTGCCACGCAGGTTGCCTGGGTTCGATTCCTGCTGGGGCTCTGATTTCTATTATTTGCATTCGTCGGGTCAACGCTGGCGTTATCAGTTTTTCTTAACGCTCTCGCATTTAAATTACCAATGTATGTCCTCGCCGTTCCTGGGTAGATATTGTCACGTTGAGATGACGGTCTTCGTCCGAAAGTACGCAGACGAGGCGACTTTAAAGTAAATGAACTTTATTTGGGCTAACTTGTGCCCATAAAGGAACTCCTGCGAAAGTGTATTCGGCGGCAGCGAAACGGTGTCTGCGGCTGAGCGTCGGCGGAAAGAATGCCCGCACTTGCGCCGATGCAGTCTTTTTTTATAACAGCGGCGCACAACTCATTCCGCCACGAACATACAGCAACGCGCGCGTCAGTCAATGATTTGGCCCCGCTGTTTATCGCAGGCATGTCCAGCGCACGAGCGACGGAGCGACGCGCTAACGACGTCACGCAGTAGATAAGCAGAGAACATATCTGCGCAAAGAAAAGGACACCAACATAAACGCACGTGGCAATATAAATTGTCAAACACCTGTGGCGCATACCCGCATACTGCGGCCCGTGGTATACGGGTATGAGCCACACGTGTCTGGAGAAATGAGTTTGACGACGTAGGCGACGGGATTTTCACGTTATTCAAGTCACGACCAACCAGACATATTCGTCAAGTCCTCTTACCCTCCCATACTAACTTTGGTCGGCCTCGGGTTAAGGAGGTGATCACGAGAGCACCCAGACGTAGGCGGCTAGATAGATAGATAGATAGATAGATAGATAGATAGATAGATAGATAGATAGATAGATAGATAGATAGATAGATAGATAGATAGATAGATAGATAGATAGATAGATAGATAGATAGATAGATAGATAGATAGATAGATAGATAGATAGATAGAAACGCCAAAGTGCTTGCAGTACGCAAAGAAATGCTTCGCATTTAAAATGTGCGACTTTTGTATGTGGCTCATGGATACTTCTCGCAAACGAAAAGTGCTTAAGTTCAAATTTCAGAATTCAATATTTCTTGGCCCGATTTATTTCAATAATAGGTAAATAATTTTGTCTTTATTTGGGTGGAAAATAGTTGTGATTATCGGTATTGTGTGAAATAGCACTTCAAGATAAGCATACAAAATCTTCTGAAAATGTCCTTGAAGGTTTCTAGACAATCAGTAACGTAGTCTTAGGACAGTTACGGAAGTTTCTTCAAGATATGTGCAAACAAACGTATAAATTGATACTTCTTTCAGATACTTCGCTTATTCTTTAGTGGCGTATTTTATATGTTTTTAGCTCTATGTGTGCTTCACAGGAATAGTTATTGCTTCGTCCTTCCACTCATACTGAGGCTGTCTTTCTGCATTGGTTCAAGTTCTTACAAAGTGTTTCACTAGGACGGACAGGCGGGCTACTTGGTATATTATTATTTTTAAGCTGTAAGTTCAGGGGTCGTATTGCGTGACAACCTCTTACAGCGAAAGCTGTTATGAGATCACAACAAGGGTCGTTTCTGCGCCGTAGTTGTCCGCCGCCGCCGCCGGTGTCCGTAACCAATATCGCACGAAATAAGAAAAAAACTAAATGAATAAAAAACACCTATGACAGTATGGGAATCGAACCCGGGTCCTCTGCATGGCAGCCCAGCACTCTACCACTGAGCTCCGCCGCTGCTTGAAACTGCGGTGCAAACTGACCCTATGCAGGCTTCTAGTCGGGTAAGTAATCGCGTTAACGTGTGTTGAAAAGCGTTTTAGAACAGTAAAGTAACAACCAGGCGTCACACAATGCGAATTCCGTGACGAGTGGGTCGTTCAATGCTCCAACCCATTACAAAAGCCTCAGGCATAATTCTTCATCGTCGTCAAGCCACAGCATCAACAAAGTGCACATAATGCGTTACAAGTGTGTAGCGGGTACCACGCTTTTCTGAAGAATGACGAATAATGGCATAGTAGAAGCTTCCCCACTACACAAAAATTATGATGATTTATGGCGTAGTAAGTACCATGCAAGTGCGCTTGTAGTAGTTGCCCCAAGAGTGTTTAAAAAAGGCTCCAGAAAGGCCACTCTCTCAGCTTTCGCTGTGGCTGTGCTGCGCGTTCCGCGCAGGCCTGGCGTTTTTTTTTTTTCATTATTAACAGATATACGTAAATATATTCCGACGCCATTTGGAGCCGCCGGCAGTTATATTTCTTTTTCGTACTATGACAATATTAACTATGGAAAAAATGAATAAAAAAACATTGAAAAGGTCCCGCATTTCGTTCACGGTTCGTGACACACCGCACAAATGCAACAAAAGCCTAATTTTTATGTATCGTTTGCAGCGATCCAAGTAGAAACAATATCTATGTTTTTAATGGTATTCTCTGTGCACCGCGAACTTTAGACTGGCCGACAACAGAGAAACGCCTGGTTCGTCCGGATAGACAAAAGAGTTAAAAAGCTTGAAAGCTTTCTGAAGGCCAGTAACGTGGCCCAAAGAGCTCTTGCGGTAGGGTCCGTAAAGTATAGGTCCATATAGCCTGCTTCTTTGCTAACGTCGCCTCTTTCCGAGATCCTCAATATTAAATTTCTTTACCACAGCATCTTTCATGGAACTCCTTATGAGCTACCATTCGAAATAATACCTGCTATTTTGTCTCTGAAATTGGGTAAGTTGTGCACCCATTTCTCTCTGCATCCTTAATCACGGGGATGCATTTTATGGCAACTGAAGGGAGAATGTGTCAATCACAACGCAAGGTTTGGCACAAAGCCACCAGCACCGTCTTTACTGAACCAACAACTGCACACCACATTTTTGTCCACCACGCTGTATTTCACAATCAGGTACTTGGGGCCACACTGCGCCTCGAGTTTGCTCTTCAGTGACCACAAAGCAATCACTGCAATCCAACCTCGACATTGAGCGTGTCCACGGACAACAATCCCTCGCGCAGCATGCGCTGCTCCGAAACGAGCACTGCGAAGCTGACCACGCCGAGGGCCGGCCGCGAGAACCAATAGCGGGGCACTGCCAGCTCCGAGGACGAGAAGCTCTTGACGAGGTGGCGGTCGCCGCCAGTGCGGTCAAGCAGGCGCAGGAAGAAGTCGAACTTCTTCGAGCACTTGGCCGAGTGTAGCAGCTGGAGACCCAGCTGCACAGCGTCACCGGCCTCCTGGACAGCAGGCACCCCGAGGCACGCGACCAGCCGGAGAACGCAGCGCACGCTGCCCTCCCGCTCGATGCCGAACGGCCGGCTGTACAGCCGTGGCTGTCCGTGGCGCCGGCTTTCCTCCTGCAGAAGAAAGCGCTCAGCATGCTTAACCCACACCTGTTAAACTTGCTACAGGATTCTTTGAGTTTTGCCGTGTCCTGCTACTGAAGCTGACATTTTTAGAGCGTAAATGACAGACTTGTAGATATTGTATGCGTCCGCGTACCAATAACGCCTAGCGCCCCCTAGACAGCAGTGGTGTACTTTGAAGCCTTTTGAATTAAAGTTAAACACCTGGCAACCTCTGCGCATCGGTGGATTAAACTAATGCATTAGAAAAAACGCCCGTAAAATAAACAAATACGAAACCAATATCGGCGGTGCTCAGTTGGAATCCTATGGCTCAACGCTGCCTAGGCGCGTGTCTGAAAACGACCCTGAAACATTTTAGAGGCGAAGCAGATTAGAGCGGAGTTCACTCCGGTGGTGTGCGGCCTGACCGCCCTTACTACGCATGCGCCAACGGGCCTTTTGCGACGCTGAACTGCGCATGCGCAGCTCCTAGCGGCTGAGGACCGAAACGATATGGTAGGCACGCGTGCGTGGCCGAGTCGGTAGCCGGTAGCGCTGCACCGGCTCCACGATTAATTGCCGTCCGAAATTTAATGCGATGCCAACGTCGTGTGTCGATGAGGCCCCTTAAATGTGTAATGTATGAAATCTACTATACAAGGCTGCGTGTGGTGGCAGACAAGTGCCGCATGCGTGCTACGCGACCGCGTCGATCAATATACGTACATCAGAACGCACACAAACATGAAATCTCCGTCCTTTTCATTTACAGCTCGCTAATGTTTCTTACTTTTCTTTTTAACTACGTCACCTTCATACAAAGAGCTAATAGACAGCAACGGAAAGGGCGGTAAGCGCATGAATCGAGAAATCTGACCTATCAAACTCAAATTTTCTGCACGGCGTAATGCCGGTTGCGCTCCTGATGCCAAGTGGATGTTTACTCACCCTGAGGAGTACAGTGAACAGCCAAAATCACAGCATGTGCGATCTAATATCCATGGGTTTATGAATGGAAGACACACCCTTCGTAGATGTTTACGCGTGGATCTCGCTGGCTCGTTGCACACGACGTTGGGCATGTATCGCTTTCAGAACATCCTGCCGTTCACTTTCTGCCAAACGAAGCGCGCTCTGAATGACACCAAGTGTTCTTGGAGCGTCAGTTTTTACACTGTCTGACACCAAGTGTTCTTGGAGCGTCAGTTTTTACACTGCCGAGGCGCTTCAGCCAGCCGTTCTAACTGTTCTATAATCCTTCGGGTGTAAAGAATTTACCAGCGGGCCTCATCTAGCTGACGACGGCAAAAAGCTGCGCTACAGCAGACATGTCGCTGCGCGTACTCGTTGCACCCAGTCACGAACTCAAGTTGAAGGCCGTCCCCAAACTCTTCAACATGCCTGCTCCCTCTCTTGTGTTCTCTCTTCTATCCACCCATAAGAGTGGTTTTTTTTTTTTTTTTTTTTTTTTTTTTTTTTTTTTTTTTTGCGAATTTCGCCTTTCACCCCGCGGCAGCTCGTCCTCCGTTTCCGAGCGCTTTCGTGCACGGCGCCGTTACAAGCACGCGCATCCCCTTCATTGATATAGCACTAGGCTGTCTGCAGTCATTCACAGAACGACACACAGGCCCACAAGAAGCGTAGACAAGTACCGCAAAGCGGCGGATGTGGTTTTTCCCTGCTTTTCTCCCGGAAGTATCTTTCTTATCTTTGCATTATGTATTGCTTTTTTGTTCATGTTTCAGCAGCGAAAACACGTGTTCTCAACATCGGGGTGTCAAAAGAAAGCCTACCCGTCTTAGAAGAGCATAACAAAAAATGCGCAAAGCCAAAACAGATACTGAGAGCGAACAGCCGTGCGGGTCCGTCTTGTGTGCTTCGAAAAGATGTAAACAATTTAAAGAGTGCTATGGACTATACTACGGAAGGGCGACAAGCTTCTGCAGTACAGGACTTTTTTTTGTGTTTCGTGTGACAGCCGTCTTACTGCAAAGATCTTATCTCTGACCGTTTCTACAATGCTCACTTCGAGCATATACACCGCTCGTCCCTGCCTGCAACAGTGCATGGAAGCAGGAACTTAGCTTCAAAGGAGGAAGGAAAAAATAAAATTCAATGCAAAGCAGACGCCAATACTTCTTTTTTTTTTTTAATTGTTCTCAAACGCTGCTTGTCAGCTTGTAAACGAGTCTCGCGTACGGTACGTGGCAATGCATTCGGGGCGCGCAGCCGCGCGGCGGCACCTACCAGATTGTTTCTCGTGGCCACCGCATGACGCCGCCACAATGCGTCGCAAAAGGCCAACTCTCCCCCCTCTCCTCGCGTGAGCGCGAGGAGGTGGGAAGAGGTAGCGTGAGCGCTGCCTCCGCTTCGTTTCTCCTCTCCCGTGTCTCTCTCTCCGGCGCAGCTGTGCGCACGGCCGGACTAGACTCAGTCTAGTCCGGCCGTGCTGTGCGCTCGTATATAGAAAACCAGCCCTGCCCAGATGGCGCGTCGAAAACGCACATGTGGCGCCGCCAAACGAGTTAGCTGAAAAAGCCCTAGTAGGACAGGGCCTCTGGGCCACGTTTAAGCGCGTAGGGAACGTTGCGCGACATGTTATCGGCTGTCTCTTCTTTTGTGGCGTGTGCGTTTTTTCTGCGAAATTTACAGCTCAGAACATCGAGTTTACGCGCATTGTCGAAGGCAACAGATCGGGAGCTGCGACTGGAGAGCACACTGGTGTAGCGAACGAGCAGTGATGCCACCGGTTTTCTTGCACTACGGCTTCGGCAGTGTCGTGTTCGCGGAAGGGTACTTTCTCGACAGTGCACTGTCGAAAGGACGCAAGCTCTGCACTGTAAACTATGTTTACGGTGTCGAGAAAACTGTGTGTGGTATCTACGCACATTCCCAAACTGCAGCCAAATGCCACTCGCAAGTCAAACAAGCATCGTACGACGGGAAAGTACAGGTAAGTGTTTGTTGGAATTGCGCATGCAAAAGCTCGAACCATTCGGCTGTCTGCACGTTATGCTGCCGCTTTAAATGATGATTATCTCAACATAACTTGAGGATCTGTTCGGCGAAGTGGCAGCTCATTTGAGCGATTATATCACTTATGTTTTCGGCAGCTACAGCTTTCGTGGCGTGTTAACACGCAGGTGAGATGCCGTTTCTTTTCGCGCTTTAGTTCTCGATGTTTTGAACAGTGCTTAGAGCAGAACACTCGTGCATAACCGGTAGTTAAAGTTTTTGTAGTTCGTGAACTCGCAGGTGAGAGTCTCTTTCGTATCGCGCATTTCTTCGCGGTGTTACGAACAGCGTATGAGTACCAAAAGTAGATCAGTCTTACACAACCGGTAGTTACAGCTCTCGTAGCGTGTTAACGGGCAGGTAAGAAGCCGTTTTGTTTCGCAATTGTATTTGCGATGTTTTGAACAGTATCCACCTAATCAATCTTCATTTCACTTTCTTGGTAAATGACAGCGAAGCGCGAGGTGTCCGCGTCAACCTGCGCTTGCAAGGCCGGCGTGAGTGGATATGCACACACGTTGCAGCGGTCGTACTTTGGGTGAACGATGCCGACTCGCCGTCGTCAACAGACTGATTACAAGCTTGGGGTCGGCCGTCATCTAAACCTGACACGTCAGTACAGGAGCCCGTTGAGGAACTTTTTGGAGGTAGGCATAGGAGGTATCCGTGCCATGTGTTCATGAGATACTGTGTGCGCGAAAAGTGAATTGCTCTGCCCACGCGATTTTTTCAGTATTTCCTTCTTGCTTGCATGTTTAGAACTGTGTACGTGGCAATTTATTGAAATGAAATGCGTGATTCTACATACCTAAGCTGTTACGTGCTTGCTAAGTAAACGTTTTGTTGTGTTTTACAGATCCAGCGTTGCCGCCGCTCTTTCTCGTACGGCCTCGACGGGAATGATTAAACGATTATGTTTGGGTGGTATCATTCTTCTGTGTGGCACTTGTACACGCAACAGTACCTTCGGTCCCAGCGTTTTTTGGGGCGCCGATCCACGCAGTCACCGCGGTACTGATCGCCGTCCTACTACCCGTATTGCAACAGGGCCGCCAGGGCGGCGCTACGTGTCAACACAAACTCCAGCGCTGGAAGCCTATAGCAGAAGTAGCTTGATGTGGGCGAGTTGGTGTAGCATACCGGAAGATATAACGTTGGGCTACTCTGTTGTAAGCGTTATTTTCTTGTCCTCGTGTTTTTTGCGCAACGTTATATCTTCCAGTACGCTCGTATGCAATGCGGCGTGCGCTCGTATATAATGCGACGCGCGCTCGCTCCGTTGCACTCTCCATCGCAACAGCGCTATGGATGTCAACGTTGGCGCCAGTTGCAGCGGCATCGGTAACGTAAGCTGTGACAGCAGCGCAAGCAGCACCGCTGATACACAACTCCACACACAAATCAAACATACACGGAAACATACAAATGGAAACACAAGTGAACACCAGCGCTGCTTCGCATCCCCACAAGGTTCCCTATAGTGGGAGATGGTGTAATTTTTTTTTTTTTTTACGTTTTGTCAGCGCTACAACATCATCAGATTTTCTCACCATAAATAAAGTGACGCACTTTGTATCAAGGCAGCTATGGCCAAATATGTGTTGCCCTCCTTCTCAGCACTGCTTTTTCTTCTTAACTCGTCCGACGCGCAGCTGTCGCCGGCGACGACAGTGCACTTGACGGGCTGAGTTGTGGCCTCAGCAGCCGGAGTTGTTAAGATCTGCTCCCACAGGTGCCGCAACACCACTACCAGTTCCTATTTTATTATCCTGTACGCCGACAATATGCAAGTGCCAAGACCTATGTCACGTATGCGGACAAATAAAAAGTATTTTGGAACGATCACCGATACGCGCCAACGTGGGCAGTATGTTTGAGTATTGATCGGATAGCGAGATCCCGACGCTCACTGCGCCGACGAGCTCGGGCGATTTCGCTTGCCAATCGCCTTACATACCTTACAAGATGTCGCAGCTTCACAAGTCACCAACAGCAATATTTGCAGCACACAACGCAGATAAGACCATTCATGATGTCCGAGAATAGAAGCCTCGAGATAAACATTGCCGCGCAGCTCACGCCTACACTGAGCACGTTCTGAAGGAACATTGCAACACTTGTCTAAGTATAAACGGCTTTATTGTCTCACGAATCGACTGCCACAAAAATTCATAGGAACCGCGAAGCATGAGCGGAGTTTCAGGGATTTCCAGCACACCACACAGGGAGGAGGGGGGGGTGACAAGGGGGGCGAGAAGCTGCGTCCGTTCATCATCGCGCGTCATCACCTTGAGCACTTTCCTTATTTTTTTAAGGGCATGGCTATATCAGTGTAATCGCGAGAGCGCCCGCGCGCACGTGGCGGCATCCCGCAGTACAGACGCGCTAAGTGGACTTTAGGTTTATGGCACGGCCATTTGGGCTTATGGCATCATTTGCCGACAAAAGAGTGAGCGGTTTCTAGATCACTGAGATATAATCGCAAATTCCTGGCCGCATGT
Organism: Rhipicephalus appendiculatus; assembly: GCA_030522465.1. NCBI lineage: Eukaryota > Metazoa > Arthropoda > Arachnida > Ixodida > Ixodidae > Rhipicephalus > Rhipicephalus appendiculatus. Next base: position 118,685 of record JALIZH010031552.1, read on the forward strand.
TGTGCTACAATGCTTGGCTCACGTGTCCTCAAGAGCCTCGACTACCGATCGGCAACATTTCCTGACGATGCTCAATAAATGTTGCCGGGCTCTTTTAACACAGGAAGACAAAGCTAACTGTCCACCAGAGGTCCATAAATTGCACATAACCAATCAGATCGCTCGCGGTGCTACGTATAATATAACTGAAGAGTTTCTTGCTGAGTTAGTTGGTTCATAATGCTGAGCGGAAATGGGATTATTTGTAAGCGCACCATATCAGAAAGAAAGGAACTGATTGTGTCAGTGGCTTTTCTGTTGTGTTTCGCAACAAAAAAAAAAAAGAAATTTTTAGATTTTATGTTCTAATCTGCGTTCTGACGATATGTCTTTTTTTGTGGTTATGACGGACAGTGCCCTTGCTCAAGAGAGAGAGAGATGAAGAGGAAGGCCGGGAGGTTAACCAGATACTAGCATCCGGTTTGCTACCCAGCACAGGGGAGGGGAAATAGGGGCAAGAAAGAAGGTGTAGAGAGAGAGAGAGAAGAAAAAAATGAAAGGAAAAAAAATGCACGCACACGCAGGATGAAAAACGACGCGCACAGGAAGGGCGTTCTGGCTAAAGTCGTTCAGAAAGGCCGGTTGATCGCAAAAATCGCAGCAGCGCTTTCAGGGCCTTCTTCTGTGACGTTGCATCCTGTCGGTGGCTTAAAATCCTTTCTTCCGACAAAGGTCGGTCATCTAACTTGTTGAGCGCGTTGCAAAGGCATAGTCGCTGTGCCCTATACTGTAGACAATCGCAAAATATATGTCCTATTGTCTCCTCATTGCCACAGTAGTCACAGGCTGCGGTGTCGGCCATCCCAATGCGGAAAGCATACGCGTTGGTAAACGCAACGCCCAACCACAGCCTACACAGAAGGGTCGCGTCTACTCGGCGAAGCCCTGATGGGACTTGAAGACATAATGTAGGGTCAAATGAGTGCAGTCGGGCATGTTTGAAGGGCGGCTCGTTCCACTGTGACGTGGTACGTAGACGAGCAAACAAGCGGAGGTTCCGTGCAGCGTCGTTCCTAGAAAGTGGTAGCAGTACCTCACGGTCTTCTCCGTGGGGCTGAGCGGGCACGATGGCCCGTTCATTGCCGATGATTCCGCAGTGGCTGGGTAACCACTGAAAAGTGATTTGATGTCCTTTCTCAGTCAGGTGGTGTATAAGCTCCGCTGTCTCTAATATCAGCTGCTCATGCGGTCCGCGGCGTAAGATTGACAGTAGAGACTGCAGTGCCGCCTTTGAGTCGCAGAAAATGGTCCACTTGTGTGTCGGTTGGTCAGTGACGAATCGTAACGCGGTACGAAGGGCTGCCACTTCTGCTGCCGTCGATGATGTTGCGTGGGATGTCTTGAATTTGATCGTCGTATCCAACCTCGGAATCACGACTGCTCCAGTTGAGCTGTTTGGCAGGGCGGATCCGTCAGTGTAGATATGTATGGAGTCTTGGTATTTTTCAAACAAGAGAAATAAAGCGAGCTGCTTAAGGGCCGGTGACAACAAATCCGTTTTTTTCTGGATGCCAGGTATTGTAATGATGATATTTGGTTGAGTGAGGCACCATGGAGGAGTCGGGGGTCTGGCGGCAGGGGTGAAGGAAGTTGGTATCGATTCACCATGCGCGATCACTGTTTGGCAGTAAGACGTCCGCGGACGGTCCCCTGTTAGAGAGGCTAGGTGATGGCGGGGAGTTCGAACAAGATGTCGTATATGAGTCCTCAGTACTTCCACCTCAATGTGGGTCTTGATGAGGTGGTCCTTCGCGATGGCTATAGTCCCCATTGTTGATGCACTTTGAGGCAAGCCGAGACAAATCCGGAGTGTTTGAGCCTGAACACTTTGTATCAGCCGTAGACTTGTTTTGCTTGCGTTGGTTAACGCAGGCAGGCTGTACCGGAGGAATCCAAGGAAAAGAACCCTGTATAGTCGCAACATAGCGTCTGTGGACTTTCCCCATCTCTTTCCAGCGAAGAATTTGAACAAATGACAGATGCCTGTCAACCGCTTTTTTATGTATGATACATGAGGGCTCCATGAGACGTCTCTGTCGATTATAACCCCTAGGAACTTATATGATCGGATGTAAGGTATTCTTTCGCCGTTTATCACTACGCTGTAGCTCTCTATTGGTTTGCGCGTAAATGCCACAAGCGCACATTTCTCAGAGGAAATTTCCAGACCTCTTTTACGGAGGTAAATAGCAGCTTATGAGTGGCAGCTCTCTGAATTCGCGCTCGCAGCTGTAGACGGGTTACTGCAGACGTCCAAACGCAGATGTCGTCCGCGTACATTGACAGTCTGACAGTGCTTGGCAGGTGCTCGTGGAGAGCGATTAGTGTCAGGTTGAATAGTACAGGGCTAAGTACGCCACCCTGGGGAACACCACGGTGGCTGTAATGGAGCGATGTGTCACCGTCCTCGGTGCTCACGAAAAAAGATCGCTCAGAGAGATAGCTGCGTAGCCACTGAAACATCCGGCCACCCACTGCTACCTCTTCGAGAGCGGCGAGGATAGCTTCATGAGTGACGTTGTCATACGCCCCCCTTAACATCAAGGAATAAAGAGGCGCGGAGACGCTTACGGCCTTTTTCGTGTTGTACGTAGGTGACGAGGTCGACGACGCTGTCAATCGACCCTTGCTCAAGCTCGCTGTAGTGTATATACACGCACGAAAATTTTTTCCCCAATGAATATGGTTGCGTTGGCGCTTGGCGTGACCATTGCCAGGCATGATTTCGGCCATCGAAGCGGATTGAGGGCCGGCTCTGCGCTCCACACTAGTGCCAAGCTCTGTATCAACCACGTCGTAGGAGAGGTCTTGGCACCCGTTGCAACACAAGCCGTAGCGACGCTTGGCCGAGACTGTGACGCTCTTCGCGGGGTGAGTTGGCAACGATGAGTGCACTTGTTCCACCTGCTCCTTTTCTGTCGCCAACATCAGGAGTGGTGCGAAGCCACCTCCGCCATGCTGCTTCGCCTCCTCACGCTGCCGTTTGGAGGTTTGGAGGATACGGTGAAGTACCTAGTGAGTATTGAGTAGCGTTCCTGTAAGATATCCGCGAGCACACGAAGCCAACCGTAAATGGTGGCGGCGGCGGCGGCGTTGACAATGGAGCGATGGTCTTCTACATATGTCCATCAGTTACCTGCGCACATAACACAGCTGGTGGGTCTTCTTGCAGAAGTAGCCCGACAGTGAGTAGGCGGCTGAAGATTTCAGCTACATATTAAGAGTCATCAGAGCCCTTCGACGTCACACTGCCTTCCGCGTGTCGATAACTTCAAACTGTGTGGCGTATTTCTAATCATGTGTCTTCAACATAGTCAAACAAGAACAAGGGTTCTTATGTGGGCTAGATTGTGGGTGTTGAAAATAAAGAAGTGGGTCAGGGGGCTTAGGGGGAGGCACGAGAGAGAGGAAGAGGAAGAAGGATTTGGAGCTAGCCCTTATGAAGTAAAGACGTCTATGACCACGGGTCCTCGTTACTAATATTTGGTGCCGAAACCCGCGAGTGGTCGTTCCAGGACGACGATGACTTCGGCCGAGCGTCTTCGGAAGGTGCGTGGGACTGTCAGGGCCAGCGTCTCACGGAATATTACGCTCCTGACAGGACTACTGCAGGGTCCCGATACCGAGGCGCGAGAGGTCAACAGGCACGTCGCCGTGTTGAAGACGAAAGAAGCTGGGCTCCGCCAGTTAGATAAGGAGATTCTCGACCTCACTGAAGACGAGGCTATTGAAGGCGAAGTCGAGGGTGGAACCGACTACCACGAGAAGATTCTGTACGCGCTCGCTGACGCACAGTTCTTCCTGTCGCAACGAGAACAGTCGACTCATCTCGGCGACCCATCTAGGAGTGGACACAACGGCGACTGGGTTGCAGCCACCCAGAGCAACATCGGATCTACGGGTGCGCCGCAAGGACCCGTCAGTACGCCACGTTACCGGTCGGTCGCACTTCCGACGCTTCAAGTCCCGACGTATGCCGGCGATTTACGCAGCCGGCGGGTCGTGGTCGCAGCTGATTTTGTTCGCTCAAACCACGGCTGAGAGCAGCACGGTCGCGGCGCGCGAATGCGGTAGTCACGTGGTATTTTTTGTATTTCGCTGGCTTTCTTTGCAGCATGGAAAAAACGGTACGCGTAAAACTTTCTTTATCGCAAATGATGCAATGGGGGGTTTCTGAAGACGCCCTCGAACTTTTCAACTCTCATTTCTTGCGTAGAGTCAATATTTATCAATTTAGTAAATTAAGCCTAATTAACAAATTCGTTAACTACAAAAGAAATAATTGCCTGTAGTGCGCAAGATAGCTGTAAGCAATATTCAAATGATTTCACTCGCCTGCCTCAAATATTGTATTTTTTAACCCTTTGCTAAAGATAGCTGGGACACCCTGTATATTGCCACGCGTGTTAGTTTGAAGTGCTTTGTTTAACCCCGCAAAGACTGTGAGCAACGCTTGGCACAGATCGCGCCTCAGTGTTCGAGAAGCTTCACGTTTGTAGTAGATCGTCTAACATTGCGCACAGCACGCGAACACTCAAGATTATTCCAGAGCTTATGCGACGACCAGTGATAAGCCTAGAATGTTCGACGCGTGATGTATAAAAGCCGGCGCGCTCCAACGATGATCAGTTAATCGACGGCCGACGCTCTGTTCGCCGCTATCAGTGCCAGCGTGTATTGCTGTAATCTCTTTCTCCCTTTACCGGCCACAAGTTCGGCCTAATATTTCTTCATCAGTTATGCTAGCCGGTCGCTATCCAAGGCAGAGGCCAACTATTCCACAACAGAAAAGGAGTGCCTCGCCATCATCTGGGCTACGTCAAAATTCCGCCCCTATCTCTACGGGAGGCCCTTCAAAGTTGTGAGCGACCACCACGCCTTGTGTTGGCTAGCTAACTTGAAGGACCCTTCAGGTCGTCTCGCAAGATGGAGTCTAAGACTTCAAGAATTCGACATTACCGTCGTTTACAAGTCCGGACGAAAGCACTCTGACGCCGACTGCCTGTCTCGCGCCCCCCGTCGAGCCGCCACCCCAGGAAGACCAGGACGACGACCACTTCTTAGGAGCCTTAAGCGCTGATGACTTCGCCGAACGACAGCGAGTCGATCCGGAACTCAAGGGCCTTGTGGAATACCTCGAAGGCAAGGCCACCGTTGTTCCAAAGGTGTTCAGACGAGGACTGGAGTCGTTTTTCTTGCGGAACGGCGTTCTCCTAAAGAAAAACTTCTCGCCACTTCGGGCCAACTACCTCCTCGTAGTACCTTCCGCGTTACGTCCAGAAGTTCTGGGCGCTCTCCATGACGACCCGACTGCTGGACACCTTGGACTTTCCCGTACGCTAGCGAGGGTACAAGAAAGGTATTACTGGCCTCGCCTCACTGCCGACGTCAGCCACTACGTAAAGACTTGCCGAGATTGTCAGCGACGGAAGACACCTCCGACTAGGCCAGCTGGACTTCTGCAGCCCATCGAGCCACCTCGCCGGCCGTTCCAACAAATCGGCATGGACTTACTGGGGCCCTTCCCGACGTCGAATTCCGGAAACAAATGGATTGTCGTAGCTACTGACTACCTCACCCGCTACGCCGAGACGAGGGCCCTGCCCAAAGGCAGCGCCGCCGAGGTAGCAAAGTTCTTCGTCGAGAACATCGTCCTGCGTCATGGCGCCCCAGAGGTCCTCATTACTGACAGAGGTACGGCCTTTACCGCGGACCTAACTCAGGCGATCTTGGGATACAGCCACACAAGCCACCGCCGGACCACCGCGTACCACCCACAGTTCGGCCTAATAAACAGTTTCATCTCGGACACGTCGCCTGCTGCCTTCGTCGACGTCACACCCACGTGACATCTGGTGGAGGTGCTGCTTCTTTCATGTACCGGACGCCCCCGTCAAGCCGTGAACCCAGTGCCAGTCGTGAAGAAGACGTCGACGACAACCCCGAACAGCGAACAAGCCGCAGGCAACTAGGTCTACCGCCAGAGGTCGGCCCAAGTGTCGACGAGGGCGGTGACATTCTGGCCGTCGATGAGAACGTCGAGGTCGCGAGTCTGCGCCAAGCGTTGCTCACAGTCTTTGTGGGGTTAAACAAAGCACTTCAAACTAACACGCGTAGCAATATCAGTTAATCGACGGCCGACGCTCTGTTCGCCGCTATCCGTGCCAGCGTGTATTGCTGTAATCTCTCTCCCTTTACCGGCCACAAGTTCGGCCTAATAAACAGTTTCATCTCGGACACGTCGCCTGCTGCCTTCGTCGACGTCACACCCACGTGAGAATATTCTCTGCCTTTCCAATGAAGAAATCAGTTGATAGTCAGCGCTGTGTCTTGTACACTCTTCGTCCCGTCGTTTGCGCTGTTTCGCCACAATGTTCATACAAGAAGTCACAAAATAAATGGCCCCTTTTTTTCATACACGCCCGTCATTCGTAAAGTTTTTGCGACACTATATATGCTGAAATTGGTCGCACAAACTAGATGTGCGAACAGGCGTCAAGAGCAGCACCTCGTCACCAGGTCGGAAGGATACTGCACGAAGTGATTCATCAAAAACAATCTTCCAATTTCCTTGTTGTCTGGCTTCTATATTTATGCGAGCACGTTGGCGACACTGAGCGAGTCATGAAACGCATTCCTCGGAAGCGTATGAAGATGGATTTGCGTTGGAGGTAAACAATTTTAGAAACGTCCATAAAGGAAGTAGGGAAACGTCCGTAAACTAGGTAAAACCGTCAGTAGCCGGTTGGCCGCTTAATCGCTGTATTATAGGCGAAAGTTACTAATGGTAGAATCGCGTCCCAGTTCTTGTGGTCTGGTTGAATATAGGCGGTGATCATGTCGGCAAGAGTTCGATGGAATCGCTCGGTCAGGCCGTTAGTCTGGGGGTGATAACCAGAAGTAGTCTTGTGAGTTCGTTCCCTAGTTGAGAGAGGAAGGCTTTTTCACGGTAACTGATCAGAACACGTGGAGCACCATGGCGCAGTGTGATGGCTTGGAGAAGGAAATCAGCAATTTCAGAAGCTGAACCAGTAGTCACAGATGCTGTCTCGGCGTAGCGCGTCACATGATCAAAGGCTGTCACTATCCACCGGTTGCCAGCGGCACTGACTAGAAGGGGGGCCACAAAGATTCACACCTACAACTTCAAATGCTTGTCGCTGGACACGGAAGAGGATGAAGTGCACAGGCGGGAGCAGATGTTGAGAGTTTTCAACATTGGCAAATAGCGCAGGAGCCGACGTACCTGGCTACACTAGTGGTGATGTCAAGCCAATAGAAAATCCACGCATATCCACGAAGTGAATCATGACGAGTGGGCGAAGCACTGGGGATCGTTCTTACCGTAAATCACCCGTGACATTGCCCACTCGCGCATGTAAACGAATGACAACGCGTGTGTACAGTATATACAATATGTTTTTGCCGTTAAGCCGCCGCTTCCCGCGTCCACAATCCCGGGGTAGCAGGTTGTTGTCGGCGTTGCCGTTTTGCCTTTCGCGGGCGAGAGCGCGTTCACGATCGTTTTCATCCATGGCAGACAGAGAATGTGTGGTCTGGAACACGCGTATTCTTTATCGTCATCATCGTCATCATCATGGCGTATAATGGTTACCTTGCATGTGCTGTGCCGTGATGGCAGCGTCATCGTCATCGCACTAGCGTGGCTACACCGGGGAAGTGATGGACAAGCCTCGACCTTAAGGAGCTTCGCCCCTAAAATATGGTTCATCCCTCCGTCATAGGAATCGATATAACACGAAAGTGAAACGCGTCCTTACAGAAGTAGTTGAATGTTTACTGTACATTGATATAAGAGAGCTTGCACAATGTATATTGGTGTTTCACAGTTATAGCACCGTTTAACGTTGCTGCATCCACGTTGACGCTTGGTGGTACATCTGTATCCCGACGACTAACATCCATGATCAATGATTAAACAAACCCTTGTGGTCATAGATGCTTCTGGTAGCTGTCGTGTTAACGGTGAGAGCGGAATCAGAGAAATCGGCGTGACAGCCAGAAGAGCGTCACTAAATGGACGCCGAACTTGCGCTATGGTCGCCTACTCGCGGCATGTAAGAGTTAGTGGAGAGATTTAGTTTAGCGTGCGGACGTAGCTTCCCATAGGAAATGACTAGCAGGCTGTGTCCGCAGAGCTGCTGCGGAGGTCCAACTAAATCTGTCTATTGAACACCACTGCCACGGCCGCTGTATAAAACCTTCTTTTTTATCTAGCGTCCGTGCCACTCCCCAACCAGAGGGAAACGCAACGCGCGTCATGTCTTCCCCGTTGGCCGGCTGCGAGTTTTCGAGGGGCGAGCGCAAGTTGGGAACGCGGAGTTACGGCCACGCTAGCCACGCAAAGCAGTCGAGCGTCGCAGCCAGTGTATCGGAACGGAACGAAAACCGAAAACGAAAAACGAAAAAAACGATATTTTTTACCGGAACGAAAACGTAACCGAAACGTTATCTATTATTTCGTTCCGGAGTGAAACCGAAATTTTTTTTATCGTTTCTCGTTTCACTCGGAAACTTGACTGTCCGGAACAACCGAGGTCATGCATCGTGAGCAGTAATGCACATCTCGAAGTACAGAACTAGCGCATACCCCAGGCAAGAATTCCAAAGTAAAGATGAGTTGAAATTGTGCGAAAAACGAGAACAGTGGCAACCAGAGATGTTTATATTAACTCAAGTGGACTTTCGTGTGCCCGCGACACATTACAGCGTGGAGAGGGCATTCTCGGCGCGCAAGTTTGTTTTATATGAACAGTGGTCTCGCATATGAGAGGTACAGTCGATGACGGGCTGCTTCTGAGATCATACAGTCTAAGGCAAAATTACCCGAAAGAGGAGTAACGGAGCCCAATAGGCGCGCGCGATGAACGGATAGACCGCTGAGGAGTAACCACAGAGGGATGCGTGCCGTGTGCAAACCAGTTAGTCTCCAAAGGCACCAAAGGGATGAACAGCGCGGGAGATACGTCACGTGTGGGAACCGTTGTCAAGGGAACTAACCTGACTAACCGTCCTCCTCGCTATTGGTCAGTCTTCTCACTTGTTTTCATGGAGGCGCGTTGGCGGTTGTGTCGCGCTAGGAGAGTTCGATGATTTAGGAACTACGCCGCGGTGCCTTGGATAAACACGTCTGCTGCGTATGCGTGGATGAGCGTGTGGTGCTGCTTTTACGTTTCGCCGCACCCATGAAGTTTGGAGCTGGTCTCGACACGCCGCGACGCCGCGCTGTATTTCTCCGGCCACGGTGCGCTGGCGTAGCAACGGCACTGCGTCGACACCGGCTGGGAATGGCGGCCGAGAAGACATAGGCCTATCGGATCCATGAATTCAATCCGACTCTGGGCAGAAGTTGGCGCTGGATTATTTCACAAGTAAGTGATCATACTTTATTTTTCCGTACCTGTCGTTTGCGCGAAGCGCATCGCGCTAGTTGGCAACGGGCTCGATCGTGTTGTATATATCGCGCGCACGAAATGCACCGCGAAGGTCGGCTTCGGCGTCCGCTCGCCTGTGCTTTGTGACTGCCTAAAAATTGGCCGCCATTGCCGTCGGCCGCCTGGACGCTCTCGCCGCGGTGATGAGCTGCGGGCTCGCGATATTGGGCAGAGGCCTCGCCGCTTCAGTGCGACTCGTCCAAAACGCATTGCGGTTGCCGTCAACGAGCTCGGTTGTATGTCGCGCGCTTCAAGTGCACCGGCACCTTGCGGGTGCTTTAGCTAGCAGACTTTAGCTGTGCTTCGGAACTCTGTGGACAGTTTTCGCCATTACCGTTGGCTTCCCCGTCAATCGGTCGCAAGCAGCTCAGCGCCGTTCGTGGCGGCGGCCCCCGCGTTCGCTCGTTATACTCTGCCGCTCGATCCAGGAACTTTGTGAAAATTTGTCGACATTACCGTCGGCTTCCGCGGCGCTCGCTCGAAAGCAGCTCAGTGCCGTTCGTGGCGGCGGTTCCGCGTTCGCTCGCTCCTCTGTTCGAGGTTCGCTGACGGAGCAGCGGAAGCTCCGCGTTCGGCCCCGCGTTCGCTTGCTCTCGCCGCTCGCAGAGAACTCGCCGACTCGTTGGCGGCTCGGCGGTCGCGGCGCATGATGGCTGCGGCTGCCGCACTTGAGCTGTTGCGCTATGTGACTCGAAATGCGTTTTCGATTATGTATGGCATCGCGGTGGAAATATTTGCATGCCATATTTTAGACGTGCGTATTTATTTCACCTTGCACGTATTTGCCATGTGCGTGTATCTTCCTCACTGTCACATGTGACTTAACTGTTTGCAATCTTTTTGTGCAGACGTTGTCCACTACGTGCAGAAGGCTGCTTGCGCTTGTGCGTGCAATGCCAGTCATCTGTCGCTTCCGCTGGAGCAGCTTGACCGAGACGACTGTACGAGATATGACAACGCGGCTGGACCTGAATTTGACATCTGGCAGCGAATTCACTGAAAGAATGCAGAAACTTAATATGTATATAGAAAAATAAAACATTTCATTGTCTCACTTTTGTCTTTCGTTGTTGCATTGACTGCGAAAGCAGTGAAACAAGCATGACTAAATATTTTTTCGCGTGTTCTTTTCTGCGCCATTTGTTGCTCACTGCGGAGAAAAACACGCGAGAGAAGTATTAAGCCTTGCAGAAATGAACTGTGCAAAATCATCCCTGGGGATTAACGCATCATTTGAACTGAGGATAAGAAGTTCATCCCAGTGGAGCATTTGAGTGGACCAACCGTTCGTCCGGTGAGGTGCAACCGTGGGGACTAACGGTTGACCTGTAAGGGGTAAATGTGAGGACTAAATGTTAGTCCATTGAGGTGCAACTGTGGGTTGCCCGCGAAGGTGTAAATGTGAGGACTAAATGTTAGTCCCTTGGGGTGCAACTGTGGGGACTAACGGTTGCCCGCGAGGGTGTAAATGTGAGGACTAAATGTTAGTCCCTTGAGGGGACTAACTGTTAGACCCGTGCCGTTAGTCCTTAAAGAGACTAATGGTTGTGGCAGCCCCATTAGTCCCCAAGAGGACGAACGGCACACCCTTTTAACACCCTTTTGCCTTAGAGTGTACTCACTCCCTTGACGCAAAGTATTGAGCGTGCTCAAAATATTCGTAATTCACTTTTCAAAAAGTCTGCTATAACTTAGAAGGGCACTGGTTTGCGATGATTTGTAGGAATTCGTGGTACAGTTAGTTGTGCTCCTCTTAAGAACGTGGCAAGAACGTGTTCTACCCCTGTCCCACTTTCCAACAGAGTAAAATCTCGTTAATTTGAACTCTAATTGGACTACAAAATTGTTCGAATTAAGCGGAGTTTGAATTAGCGGGCAGGCGCTAGAATGAACAGACATCGCGCCACACTGTGCGGAGAGAACCCAGAGAAGCCACCCGGACTCGTTCTTGCAAATTAGGCGATACTACACGTTTGTGGCAGGCAATTTCGTAAATTAAGTTCATGCTCTAACAGCGAACAGAATTTATTGATCAGTCAATGATACGCCAGAAACAAGCAGCGACTCGCATTCACGTGAGCAGTGAGCCTTAATGCCAAAATATACGAAGCTATTTGTGCTCCAAAACACGTTCGTTAACATGGCGGAGTTAACACAATCAAAATTTAAAGTCTCTCTTTCTTAGTTTATTTAGAACAATATTGAAATTGTCCAAGGAGACACGGCTAAAGGCAAACATTGCCTGACTGGGCCGAGCCACCCATACAGCAGCAGCAGCAGCAGCAGCAGCAGCAGACAGATGACATTTACAACTATAAAAGCATACATGGAAATCAATCACTACACTTGTTTTACACAGATGAAAGTAATGTGTAAATTAAGTGATCAGTCTGGGCCGATTTCTGCGAGGAGGGACGAAAGCCGGGGGGCTCCCAGTTCGAATTAACCGTAGTAGATACCGACACGTTCGAATTATCGGGAGTTTTCCCCCATAGAAATACATAGGGCTGTGTCAGTTCGAATTAACTGTAAGTTCGAATTAACCGAGTTCGAATTAACGAGCTTTTAGTGTATTTTTATCGTCCTCTAAGATCAAAATTTCGCATACAAATAAATAACGTTACGAACCGTTATGGAACTTTTTTTTTTTCGTTCCGGAACAGAAACGGAATGGAACTTTTTGCGGTGGAACGAAACTAAAACCGTAACGAAAAACATTTCGTTCCGACTCCCTGGTCGCAGCTATTTTTAGTATGGATGGATCCTATGAGCGAGGCCGACGCTGGGGGTAAGGTTAACACACCTGGCAGTGTGCTAATGCGTCGACAAAATTGCACTTTTCTATTCGAAACGCGCCGAATGGGACGGAAGCGTAGAAACTGTGTTTTTAAGGTGCTAATTGTAGATTTCACGGTCACGATCCATTACTTCACTCTAGCAAGAGCACTATGAGAGTACAGTGGTAGATATAAAAGGCGCGTTTGTAATGTCTTCAGAGTATGGAACCATGGTGGAATGAATAGCGTGCCCGGCATCTCTTGTGGCGGATTAAGAGGTCGTGGATTCGACTCCCATTGACGAAACTTTTTTTTTCTTTGTCTTCTGATGATGTGTATTTTTGCGAGTCATTTCCGCGACGAAAATACGTTACTGAAGTCTTGGTGGGCCCCGGCATAAAACACTTTCGTGTTAAAACGGCTTCGAAGGTGGTCGTAGGTTTTATAACCAAGGTGACCAGTAGTCGGATCATCATGAAACACTGTGAGGTCGTGGGAGCGAAGAGAGCGAGGTAGAACGCCAACCCAGTGGTAATCATCAGGATGGTAAATTTGGCGGTACAGCACCCAGTTGTCCAGTTTAACTTGCGAGAGTTGGCGACGGAACCTTGCGTTAGGTGGACGGGAATTGCCAGCGAGGTAGCCTATGATACGCCGACAGTACGGATCAGCCAACCGGCGAGAGGGAAAGTCTTGCTCGTCGTCCGAAGGCAGCTGGTCTATAGAGACCAAAGAGGCCTCTATAGAATTGGACCCCGAGTGTTTGTTCTGCAATGTGTTTCCGGAAACGCCGAGCGGGGCCACAGGTAGTGGGCAGCGAGAAAGGGCGTCGGCGTCTCGATGCTTTTGCGCCCCCCCCGAAATTCGGATGAAGGGGGGTGTTTTGCCAAGAAAAAGTAATAAAAATAGGTGGTTTTCAAGGTTTTCAACAGGTGCCCCCCCCCCCCCCCCGAAAAAAAAATTCTGGCTACGGGCCTGCTTCTAGATGATGTCGAACTCATCCTCTTGAAGGCGTAGAATCAAGCGGCCAAGGTTTCCCGGCAAGTTCATGAATGTCGAAAGCCAGCATAGCGCGTGGTGGGCAGTTACAATGGTAATATGGCGGCCGTGCACATATGGACGGAACTTATGCACTGACCAAATGACGGCGACGCACTCCTGCTCGGTATCGTGTAGTTACTCCCGGCTGCGCAGAGTACGTGGCTGGCGTATGCAACGACTCGCTCTCGCAAAGAGTTGTCGCGTTGCAGAAGAACGGCGCCTAAACCGCGGCCGCTAGCGTCTGTGTGCAGAACAGTCGGTGAGTCCTCGTCGAAATGGGAAAGTACAGCGTTGGTCTTGAGGGTACTTTCCAACATTTCAAAAGCCGATTCACATTCCTGAGACAGCTCAAAGGGCATACCGGAAGCAAGTAGCTTGTGTAGTGGTGCCGCTATGGAGGCAAAGTTTGGTATCAATCACCGAAAGTAAGAGGCGAGACGAAGGAAACTTCGCAATTCTTTAGGCTTTTCAAGGCGAGGGAAGCGAAGCGCCGCAGCAGTTTTTTCAGGGGGGACGACGAATTACGTCCTTGCTCACGGAATTCGCACTTCTTGGTGTTAATTTGAAGACCAGCGCCCGCAAGACACGTCAGGATCTCATCCAAGCGTTGCAGGTGTTGACGAAACGTCGATGAAAAGACGACAATGCCGTCTAGGTAACATAGGCTAGTCTTCCATTTCAGGCCATGCAGCATGAGGTCAATCATGCGCACAAAAGTCGTGGGCGCATTGCATAGGCCGAAAGGCATAACACTCGATTCGTATAGGCCATCCGGAGTTGCAAAAGCTGTTTTTGCTTGGTCTTATTCGTGCATGGGGATTTCCCAATAGCCGGAATGCAAGTCGGGGCTCTATGTGGTGAAGAATATCATCAATTAGCACAGGGGCAGTGTAGAGAGCGGAAAGGCCGAATTGTATTTCCCTGGGCTGTAACAGGAATAACAGTAATAACAGGAAACGTAGCCCCAGTGTCCACCAAAGCATCGATGTGCACTCCTTCAACTGTTACCGAAATCATATTGCAAGGGCGCGCTGGAGGAATTTCACTCCTGTATTTCCTGCAGTTCAATGCAGTTTTTCCTTCAAAAACTTCGTCGCTTAGTTTTGCGATGGTCAGAGGAGACGGGGGCAGGCCGTAGGGGAGACGGGGAGCGACGGAAGGGCGAAGGTGAAAGGCGTCTGGTTGAACGATGACTATTGCGCAGTCCACGCAATGCAGGCGGAGATGGATACCGACACGGAGGTGACGAATAACGGCGGCGGCCTCGGTATAAGGCTCCTCCGATAAAGTCCCGTTCGCTCATGTCGAACCCTCGACGCTCGTCTTGCTGGCGCTTGCGACAGAAGTGTGAGATGTGACCGCAATAGCCACAATAATAGCACATAGGGCGAGTTGATTGCCAAGGAAGGTAGTAGCTGGGGTTAGGTGCACCGGGAGAGAACGCAGTCAGATGGACAGACTAGGGCTCAGGCGGCGGTGATGGGAAGCTCGCGGGGGGCGCGGCAGCAACCGACGCGTATGTTGCTGGCGGCAACGTCGAGTTGACGGTGCCTGAGGGCGCGGCGGCAACCTGCGCAAATCTTGGTAATAGGCGAGAGGCAGCGGGCTGCAGGTGTGCCGTGACGTGAGCTCCTCTCTGATAACATCGCGCAAGCCAGTTGCAGAAGGCTGACTGGGACACACAGAAGGTAGTGAGAATCTCATTGACTGTAAGTCTTCGCATATGATTGCCCTTATCATGCCTCGTAGGTCTGGGACCGCGGTAAGACGTGTTGCGTCACTGTCCGGTTGTAGGCGAACAGACCCGAGTTCGTCGAGGCGCCGCCACGTTGTGACAACATCAGCCACGTATGGGGTCGTGCTTTGAACGACCTTTATTTCGCCCGAGAGCCCGGCAGCCAACTGCTACGGTGAACCCACAACGATGATGCTCATACACAATAACGATGAGGATGCATAAACCGCGCATTATGATGATGATAATGTACAGATGAAGAAGATGGGTATAATAAATGTCCACAATATTTATTTTTGTTTTGTCGCACTAATATGCTTCGTCCGCGCAACAGTATGTCGTGCCGAAGAAGCACGTGAACTTTCACTGCTCCGAAATTGCTTGTGAAGTGGTCTTGTTAAGAGTAGCTACAATTCACAACTTCTTTCAATAAGTATTAATAACTGACATTGTGGATACCTGTTAGGAAAAGGACTTTGTCATAGGTTTCACCACAAGTTAAGAAGTACATTCGCATTTTTCAATTAGGACATGAAATTGACCTTAGGTACTGCCAAACAGAGCTACCACTGATGCATCGCATGTTGTGCATGTTGCATGACAAGTGCATACCATCAGTCAAAGCTCTTAATCGTACGGTGAGCTTGTTCTGGCCCCGAAGCAGACCGCAAAATGAAGCTGCGTGCGCGATAAAGATAAAGAAAGCTGCTTTCTGGAAGTTTAATAAATCTATGCCTGACAATCTGCATGTACTGCTTGTCTTGTTGGGACCATCCCCCGTGTTTACTGCGCCATTATAGCCCTTCGTACATTGGTAACAATAGCAATAATGGTAATAACTGTTTAAAAATCATGGTGCAAAGGGGCCACTAGTGCTGCGGGAAATGCATGTAGGCCACTTTTCTAAGCTATTCGCATGACGCAGAAATGATGCTACTATACTCTGTTTCACCACTACCGTTCAGCACTGCCAAAGCTACGGGGTGTAAACAAGCCATACGCTTGCGCAGGAAAACATAGATCCAGATATAACTGCCTTGCAATTGGCAAGGTTGGGACATTTGCCCTTCTTTACCATCTGCTTCGGCACATCAATAAGTAATTTGTTTATTCTTCATCGCATTTACGTCGTATTTCTTTAATTGTTGTATCAGTAACCGTCGGTAACTGTGGTTAAAAATCAACATGGCAGCGCCCATGCGGACGCGACCACCCGCTTCGATCCGAACTTGCCCTTGAGGCTCGCCCAAAGTGCTCACAGCAACAAATGAATGGTGTAATGAGCTATCGCTTTGCGCCATCTCACGATCAGGACAAAGCATCAGGTACGCTCTGTCATTATTGGCGAGATAAGCTAATGCTTTAACCACGCTTGCTAAGCCTAACGCGCCGAGAATTTGATAGCGGTTCATGGAAATAGCGCAATGTAGTCACGAATACATTGCTGCCGAAGCTCCAAGACATAAATCTAAAGCAAACACAAGGGTCTGTTTGGAACTTACGGGCCACAGAACGCACGACGACGACGTTATAAACTCGAGGCGGAAAGCAGCAGCCTCGATGAGTGCAGCCATGTTCTATTTTTTTCTGCTCTACCGTCTGCTCGCTGAACGTGTGCGCGCAGACGCCAGGGGGATGCTAGCAGACGACGCGGCGCGGATGAATACATGTGGAGGGGCTAATCGCCCTTCCTATTGGCTAAGAGACCCTGTAGCCTCCACAGTGCTGAAGGGAACTTCTGAAACAGAGTATAGAAAATATAGAAGACATAATGGGCCATCTCGACAACTGCAAAACCAGTTCTACTTATGTAAGCGATCTGTTATCACCCGAAAGGCGTTGTGCACTTGAAAAGTATGAATTGGAAAACAGATTTTTTTCACGTGTACATGAAACGTAATGAGGCACCCCGAACGGTTTCTATGACTTCACCTTCAGTCTTTGGTAGCCTGAGAGCGTCCAGCGAAACGGTGCGTCCCTGGAACTCCTCAGCAGCGGCAGCTCCTGTAAAGGACAGTGCTGCGAAGGCGACCAAGGCTCCGCCTCATCCAGAAGCCTTTGGCGGCCATCTGCAGCCTGCTGTGCCTTTTGCAGGTCCTGCAGCCGGTCACTCAGCTCCGCCTCCAGACGAGCCTCCATCGATGCCTTCTGCGATTAGAAGGGATGATTTACCTTTTGTCGATATTCGGCTAATGTTTCGTATGTTTGTAGGTATGATTCGCGTACGGACAGGTACCTAAGCAGTGGCGTGGAAAGTATAGCCACTTAACAATTTCAGAGAGGCCCCGCCCAGAAAACTGAATCGCGGCAGCCGACAGCCTCCGCGACCGAAGAAATAGTCCCACTCATGCACTCGGCAATGTTCTGCGAAGTTGGGATCACCAGCCGCCCGTCTCATGACGTCAGCCTTTAGTGTGTGCCCATTGGTGCAGGCTTGTGAGCATCCGCTTTTGAGGAGGAAATGCCGCGTATTTCTAAAGTTGTATCCGACTATAGTTCACGAGTGAATGACAATACTCCTCACGAAGTATATACATGTATTTATACGCAAAGCATTTCTTAGCGAACCAAGGCATTTTTACTGTTTCCATCTATCTAGCTAGCCGCCTACGTCTTCGCGCTCTCGTGGTCGTCTCGTTAGCGAGAATCTCTTTTCGGCAGACTTGATACTTTCAGGATAGTATGCGAGGGTTTATTGGTCAGCTGTCTGCTCGTTAAAGGTTCACGTGCTACGTGACGCTATCTGGCTAAAAGAAAGAGTGTTCCACACTCGCCGTCATGGCTACGAGTTGCGCTGACACACTCCCAGGTTTGCATGCCCATAAATACCCGATGAATATACGAGGGGACGACCGCCGCCGTAGCACATTTGGTGAGAGCATAGGGTGCGTAATCCGAAGGTCGCAGGTTCTGTCCCTGCCGGCGTCAAGTTGTCTTTTCGTCCACTTTACTTTCTTCATATATATACCACAGTTATCACGATACACTTAAAACTGTACAATGAACGTCTCCTATACCTTCCTTGGCTTCATTATCTACTGGTTTTCATTAAGGTTGTGTCAAAAAAGAAACCAGCCCTCAAAAAATCCCCTGCCTTCACTCGTTTCCTTACCATTCACTTATGGCCATTAACTGCTCTGTAGATCTCTCCTGGACTGGTCGGACACGATTTATTGACCAAGCTTAGTGTTGTCTTGCTCAGGTAATAAGAAAATGTTGCCCAACACACTTAGTTGCAAAAATCACCCTTTTTTTTAGAAAGAAATAGAATAGAAATATAGGAAGCAAGCGAAAAACAGAAAAAGGGAGAAAGAACGGAAGAAAAATAGAAATAAAGAGAAAAAACAGAAAAAAAAAGCCGGCAGATCCCACGCACTGTGGGAATCGATGTAATGCGAAGTGGCCAGGAAGGAGCAAATCCCGCTTTACATAATTTGCATGTCACGTTTTACATGTTAAGACTGGTCATTTATGTTCGTCATATAGTCACGTCGCGCAATACAAATTTTGGTGTATATCAAGCTAGCGAACTGGACGCAAGCGCCCTAAGCGTGGCATGTAAATGGCGTTGTAGATGACATGCATGCCAAGATTTTCATGTTACCACCTGTCACTTATGTTCGCTATACAGTCATGTCACTCAATACCAAATTTGGTGTATATCAAGCAAACGAAACGGCCGCGAGCGCGCCATGAGCGTGGAATGCAAGTCATGTCGCTCATGACATGTCATGTTTTCCATATTCCCACTTGTCATTTATGTTCGTTATACAGTCATGTCACTCAATACCAAATTTGGTGTAATCTCAAGCTAACGAAACGGCCGCGAGCGCGCCATGAGCGTGGAATGCAAGTCATGTCGCTCATGACATGTCATGATTTCCATATTACCACTTGTCATTTATGTTCGTCATACAGTCATGTCACTCAATACCAAATTTGGTGTATATCACGCTAACGAAACGGCCGCGAGCGCGCCATGAGCGAGGAATGCAAGTCATGTCGCTCATGACATGTCACGATTTCCATATTACCACTTGTCATTTATGTTCGTCATACAGTCATGTCACTCAATACCAAATTTGGTGTATCTCAAGCTAACGAAACGGCCGCGAGCGCGCCATGAGCGAGGAATGCAAGTCATGTCGCTCATGACATGTCATGATTTCCATTATTACCACTTGTCATTTATGTTCGTCATACAGTCATGTCACTCAATACCACATTTGGTGTATCTCAAACTAACGAAACGGCCACGAGCGCGCCATGAGCGTGGAACGCAAGTCATGTCTCACATGACAAGTCATGATTTCCATATCACCACTTGTCATTTATGTTCTTCATACTGTCATGTCACTCAATCCCAAATTTGGTGTATATCAAGCTAACGAAAGGGCCGCGAGCGCGCCATGAGCGTGGCATATAAATCATACTTTTCATGACAATTTAGTCATGATTTTCATGATATGACCAGCCATTTATGTTCGTCATACAGTCATGTTATGCCATACCAAATTTGGTATAAATCCCATTAACGATACGGCCAGGAGAGCACAAAGTCGTAGGCGGATAGATAGATAGCTAGATAGATAGATAGATACGCTCAATGTCGCCGAAGTTCGCTAAGAAATGCTTCGCATTTAAAAACTCGATAAGAGAACAAGAAAGAAAGAGAGGAGGAAAGAAAGACAATACCGAAGAGAAACAAAGAAAGCTGTCAAGCTCCGCACTTCCTTCAGGCTTGGCACCACTAATGCGAAGCTACCTTAATTTGTTTCTTTTTTTCTTTCATGTTCCGCCAACATTCTACGTTCCAGCCAACAGTTTCAAGGAAATTGTAACCTCACCACAAGAATGCCACCACGTTCTTTTCCAGGCAGTGCCGATTGAATGTTCCAGGATTTTGGGGGTCAATGTGGAGCACAAAACGTTTGTATCATGCCGGTTATCCCGCTGCGAAGTGAGAGATTTCTTATCCGTGTATATACCGCTATATCAGCTGCAGCGATCGCTGTGTTGAGTCAAGCTACGAGGCTCATCGTCAGACCAAGTACATCATATTAAAGTAATAATAACGACAAAGGTATGTGAAAGCAATTTGGTGGCTTACTGAGGTATTTTAGTTCACGAGTGGCGCTTACATGTTTCGCACTTTATCGCGTGGGGCTTCTGAGCGCTTACATGTATTTGTTCGCCAACTCATGTCCGATTGTCATCTGACTGCGCGGAGTGCTGACTACTCTTTTATTGTGATGCCACCTAGCAGAAGCTTCATGGGAAAGCACTGTGCTGTTTTCGATTGTAATGACAACCACAGGAAAATAAGACTGGTGTCGGAGGAAGTACGCGACGTGCATCATCGGATGCGGAGTGCTCACGGCTGCAGACTATTCTGATTACATTGTTCGTGTTACGTCACAGATTACAAATAACAAGTACAGCAAAGTTTCAGAGGAAAGAAATTCGGCAGGTTGACCTAAAATACGCACAAATCGTTCGACAACGCGACACGTCCAAGCATCAGCGCACACTTCAGGCCATCTCGCAATTTCCAGAAAGGAGGAAAGCACTGGCTGCCAGTCCTTTCCGCCTCGCCCGAATAAAAGGCCGGCCGCGGTCACCAGCGTGTGTGTGCCTGCGTGTGTTTGTGTGTGTGCGCGTGCATGTGTGTGTGGGGGGGGAGGGGGGAGGGTGCGGCGTCGCAGCACTTGCAATAGCGGAACTACGCTAAAAGTGGCACTGTTATCGTGATGGCAGAATCGCGTTTTAGGGGCGAAGCACCTTAAGAACGCACAATGTCCGTAAACCGCCGTCCGGCGTCTACAGCAGATGTAGCGCTGGTGCATGTGAACAAACCGAAACATCTGTGAACAACAAAAAGGTTATCAAAAGGCTGTTAACCAGGACAAGCAAAATAAAAGGCCACAAGGCCACAACACCGTAAAAACACCGACATTTAACCACCCATCAATCAAAGCACATGACAGAACAAAATAAAAGGCTGTAAACCAGAACAAAATAGAAGGCCGCGATTCACGATCCGATGCACACTGCTTCACCCCATCATCAGCATTCACCTCGTGGATACGCGTGGATTTGTCTTACCTGCTCTTTGGCGATTGTATTCGAGCGATTCATGCACACGTCTCTCAAGCTCCCCCTGCCTCTGGCTCAGCGAGTCCGCCAGCTCCACCGGCATCCTTTCCAGCTGAGCGCGCAGCCGCGACTGTTCCTGCGCCATCTGGCACACTGCGTCGGCCGCCTTGCGCGCCTCTGCTTCGGCCTTCTGTGCCGCACCACGAAGCTCCTCCCGTTCCTCCTCCATCTGCGTAGTCGTACAACAGGCTCACCTACGGCGAAGTGCAGCCACTTCCGATAGACTGAGCATACGCTAATCACGTCAGAAAAAAAAAAGCGTCAAATTTGTGGGACATTGCAGAATCACAGTGCAATTTTCACAGAACCTTGATGAATCAGCAAGATGTTTAGTCGTCCGCAAATAATGACCTGCATTTTCAAACATTGCTCGTACATGAGTCAGTCTATCACAACGCTGACCGCATATAACGCTTTCAGGAATGTCATTACCACTTGCAAACGGTTAGCAAACGGCGGGCTTCACGCCAGAATGTACAGGACGTTTTTTTTTCTTTTTTCTTTTCTCGCAATACATATTTTTAATAGAAATGCTGTGATAGGCAGGCCCCTGTCGTATTCGTAAACGAACTCTAAGCCAAGGTGGAGAACCTTTGCCGCGCCTGAAGTTACATTCAAACAAGAAATTAACAAAAGCTCGTTCATTAACTTTTTAATTAAAAACCTACGGGCCGTTGTTCATATGGAAGAGGCGTAGGACGTGACAATTTATGGCATGCCCATTTTTTTTTAATCGCCGTAAACAGTAGTAATTTGAGATAATAATCAACGAAATTCTGGGCCCCGATCAATGCGATGCCGAAACTGAGCGCACTGGGCGCGCAGGAAGTCCGTCACCTAGCACTACACACCAAACGCGAAGAGTAAGTGGTCCAATGGGGTACTCGAGACGGCTTACTGGTTTTCTTGACCACATTCTGCCACGATGCGCCTTTTTTTTCAAAGTTTGTCACGTGAGCTTACGGTCTGACGTAAAGCAGCTGACGGATTTCCTGCGCGCCCGGTGCGCTCAATTTCCGGTATCGCGTAGATAGGAGCCCTGAATTTCGATGATTATTACCTCAAATTACTACCGTTTTTGGCGATTTTTAAATATATGGCCATGCCATAAATTGTCTCGTCTTACAACGTCACTCAAGTTAATTAATAAAAGGTTAATTAACGAGTTTCTGTTAGTTCTTCACATGAATGTCACGTCAGGTGCGGCGCAAACTTTACACCGCCTCAGTGTAAAGTTCGTTTGAGAAGACAATTGACACAGCATTCCTATAAAAAAAACTGTATTTTCGAAAAAAGACGTTCTGTATAATTTTGCATGTTCATTAGCCATAACGTTGGCTTTATTTCTACAAAATTCATCTCTTTTCAGTCATATTTTCAGCACCTTACC
Source organism: Rhipicephalus appendiculatus (assembly GCA_030522465.1). Taxonomy (NCBI): domain Eukaryota; kingdom Metazoa; phylum Arthropoda; class Arachnida; order Ixodida; family Ixodidae; genus Rhipicephalus; species Rhipicephalus appendiculatus. Next base: position 141,278 of record JALIZH010031552.1, read on the forward strand.
CCCCTTCCCCAGCACAGGGTATAGCCAGCCGGTGTGAGAACTGATGATGATGGTGATGATGCTCTTTGAATAATTGGCACCTACCCACACAGTGGGATCGGCCAAGAGTCGGGTGGATCATACAGTCTGAATTTTTGTAAGTGCTACTAGAGGTTGCAGATACAATTATAATGAAGCGTTAATTATTATGAATCCCAATTTTAGCTTCCACCATGTTACACATTATAACCTCCCAATGACCAAAGATGACATAATGCGATTGATGCAACTAATAAATCTAATTGATTCGTATATGAACTTTTCTACGGCTCTGTATACATTCCTGTCCGAGTGTCCCAGCGCAGAGCCCCCCAAATGATAACAGCACGGTCGAAGTAATTGGCAGACCAAGTTGACGCAATATAATTTCGATGGTTCGTTTGAGGAAAGACGTCGGCAGTTCAGCAAGAAGTGTTCGATTGTTTCGGCGTCGTTGCAAAAGGAGCGTGAAGAAGAGATTGCCAGGCCAGCTCTGTGCAGGCATAAATTAAGATTTTGAATTCTACATCGCAGTCTTGTCATTACTACTTCCGTATGTCTTGTTTTGTGCCATTTCCTGCTCCAAGGTAACTCAAGGTGCTGAAAATCCGGTGATGAAGTGAGACTTGAAGTAAGCACTGACAAAGCATACTTTCTAAATATGGCCGCAGCGACGAGCGCCGTAACTAGAAAGAGAACGAGAGCTCGACCTGCAAGGGAAGCCTATGCAAAAGCGTCCGCAGCTTCATTCAATACTATCCCTTTGTGTCCCGGCACCAAAATTAACCGCAGGTTTCGCAAATGATGTGGAACAAGTAAGCGCAATAATCTTAGAGTATGCGATTCAGTAGGAGTTGTTAGAGCAGAACACAATGATAATGAATCTGTAACTATAGCCTCTGAAGTTGTTGATAAGGGAAGCCTACGTAGGGCTAAAATAATAACTAAGAATTCAGCCAAAAATATTTTCGTACAATCAGGGAGTCTGACAGGAAACGACCAGTCTAGTTGTGTAGAAAAAATTCCCACCCCGGCCTTTTCCTCACACTGCGAAGCATCATCCACGTATTTCGAAACAAGCTTCGGCTCGAATTTCACCCTTCACTTGATCGAGATGCGCACAGCGCCGCCGCCCGACCGAAAATGACTCAGCGGTCCTCACGAAATGACGCTGGCTATCGCTCATATGCATTGAACATTCCTGCCTAAAGGTATAGATCTGCCATCGACGTTCTCGAGGCCAGGTGGAGTGCCAAGTGAAGGGACGTTCTAGAATACGGAGGTAAGTGGCTATCTGATTCAAGTGATCCTGAAAAAGTCCATTAAGTACATGCCAAGGAAAGTAACTTCGCATTGTTGGGGAATATGTCATCGTATGATAAGTCCAATTCACTCACCTGTCACTCATTACCGCTGTATCATTAAGCTTTATCTGTAATGATTCCAATAGCTTCTGTGCAAAAATTACTTTTGAGGTGTGAAACCGTGGCCACGAGACATAAAAATCAGGGCTGGTTGGATGATAAGCATATATTGGTCCCGTCTTATCAGTGATTCATAGAGCCTTAAGAATGTTTGAACTGTTATTAAATTGAATCTAGTGGACAAAGAAGGAATTCGGGATTCCTTATATAGAACTGCTGTTGCTACAAATTCTGGTAGCCCCAGGCACCAGCGAAGTGCTTGGCGTTCAAGCAAACTAGCGGACGTAACTTCCATGCTGGAGCGCCAGAAAATAAGGCACATCCAAACTCTAGTATAGGGCGTGTATACAGTGGGAGCGCTCGGTGGCAGCGAACGCTCACAGCAGAAGAGAACAACGATGATCACGTGAGCGCTCGCATCTCGCGCTCGGCGGCCGCTGACAGGCAGTTGCGGCCGAGGCTCGGCATAGTAAAGATGGTTCCTTCTCTCTCTTGGTCTCTTCCCTGAGGAATTCCGGGCCAGCCGCAGCCCGAAACCCCACAACTGGCGCCCAACGCAGGGCCATATGTAAATCTCACGAGATTTACATGCGGTAAATCATTATCAATGTGCCCCATGTATTGTTGCTAATCCTTGTGGCTAACCTCCCTGTGCTTCCGTCTGTTTCTTCCTCCTCCTCGTTCTTCCTGCACTGTGGGCTCTGCGAAGCAATTCAACCACACAATTTGAATCCCGCCCTAGGCATCGCGCGCTATTTATGTGCCATAAAAACCTAAGCAAGTGACTGATTGATTGGACCACGGTTGACGCGTATACCTGGCATAGCCCGCAAAGAAAAGGAATAGGCGATATTCATATTGATACAGACCAGCCGCAGTGTGGCTGCATGACGGAGGAGTGTGGTAAAAACATTGACCCGGAGAGTGTGCGTCGGCGTTAACGTATATTTGTGGTCGGTGTGCGGGCCGATTTTCGATTTCAAGTGCGCGGGAATCGCTGTGATGGTGATAGTGACGAAGTGAAGAAGCGCGACTATTCGCGTGTTCGTGCGCGGGTTCGAGAGAACCTCTCGAGCGAAGGGGACAGCTCGGCGAGCAGCAGAGGCGCATCGGTGATCGGACATCGGGCCACGCCCCGACATCACGGTCCTGCTCTGCTACTCCGGGTCCCGTCCGGCCTTCCCCGATCGCGGGGTCCTTCCAGGCTGGGCTTCGCCCCACCTGTCCCCGGATCCTGTCTCAAGCGAAGTTCCTGGCGGCTGGCTGCTGTTGTTCCAGCCGCGGTTCGAGGCGCTGTCCAAGGAGCTGTCTCGGTACTGTTCATGGCGCTCTCGGTGACGCGCTCCAGGCGTCGTTCCAGGTGCCGGGATGCTCCCTGGCATTTATCCGCTAGGCCGGGCTACGCCCCGGTATTGACTCGTAGAAGCACGACGCGCCCCGCCTCCTGACGCTGAGAGCGCCCCGGTCGACGCCACCGATTGACGCACCAAGACGGACTACAGTGTGGTGTGAGTGGACAAACTTTAACATTAACACTCTCATTAGAGTGTAGTCTCATGTCTGTCGATATGTATATAAAGTGGTGTCTATTTGTCCTTGGGTGTTCTCTGTGTACGTCTGGCTAGCCTGCGCCCACATTTGCCCACAATTTTGACGAGCCTGCCAGGATCAGCTTCACCATCTTGATAATGATGATGATAACAACTTTATTTTCCGCCAGATAAGGAGGCCCTCTGCTACCCGTCCCCGACACACAGGCCAAGGTCACGGGGGGCCGGCACCTCCGCGGTTAAAAGCAGGCAAAGAGTTCTTGGCTCTTCGCGGCTTCTTCCGCCAGGCGCCGAAAGCCAGACGTCACGGACGCATCCATGGATTTAGAGGAAGACGACGTTGCTTTTGGTTGTTGTGAACTGGCGCAGAAGGAATCATCCAACCTGGCATGACGGTCTTATCAACGTCGTTCTACAGGCCAACCGGTCATGTGCTGCCGTTCCTGGTGTTGACGTTCTTCAGGGTTGCGGTCAAGTAGCCGGTGGTTACTTTTATTATATTTACCTCTCGTTTTGTAACTGTTTTGAGTCCATTCTTAAGTGTAACTTCACTTTCTTTCATGTCTAGATGTCTCCTCTCCGGTCCAGAGGGCTTCCCTGTGGTCGGCCTCTGTTTCCCCTCAGGATCTACCCTTGGAATTGTTTCTCTTCGATGGAACCCATAGCGTCCCTGTCGCTTTGGTGCCGAGCAATGGTGGGATCATCCGTATGAAGAAGGCCAAGGCAATTCAAAAAGACCTTCGTGCGATCATTCCTCATTCCCAACTAATAACCGCGGTACGTCAGTTTGGACACGGGGGGGATCCTCTGCTGCTCACCAGACCAGGCTTGTATTCAAGATCTACTGAAGTGTACTACTTTTGTTTCACATCTGGTGAGCTGTACTATTCCAGCTCATTTAGCTTCCTACAAAGGTCTAGTTCGCGGAATATACATAAGTCTAAGTCCAGCAGAAGTATTGGACAGTTTTCCACTGCAGGAGTAATTTCTGTGTACCGCTGTAACAGACAAGTAAATAATCAGAAAGCCCGTACTGAAACTGTGATTGCAGCATTTGCTGGAATGACTCACCCTTCCGAGATGAACGCATGGCCGCTTATCAATAGGATCGAAGCTCTAGCTTCCCGTCCGTTACAATGCACTTAATGCTGGCCGATGTTCTCCCCCAAACGAACCTCTTGTTCCACTCGAAAATCGCGCCCGCGGTCATGTCTCGTTGCCGTTAGCGTCACGTAGGAGCTAATACGTCTGTCTGGCTGTCTTGCCAAGCTTCACGCAGAATTTTATGTTTACACGCTGTTCCCTCATAGTAGAATGTGCAGACGACTAGTGACAACGTATTTTTCTACATGTAGTGTCATCTAGCGGCTACCACAGCAATTAACATAAATAGCTCAGGTTAGCCCTAAAAAGATGGCGCTACACATACGCATCAAGATTTTTTTTGGGGGGGACCTCTTGGGTCTTCGGCAGGGTTGCCGTTGGTGGCTACGTTGCGCCAAATTGGCTACTTTTGGACCCCGCTGGCGATGAAAATTTCCACTTGGCGCCATGGCTCTTTTCTAAACTTGTGGTTTTAATTATTCAAAATGGTTTTATTTATTCATCAATAGTAAAGACTGTGTTGATAATGCCGCTTCTGTTCTACTTGGCTAGAAATTCGGCGATAATGTTAAATGAGATGGCTACTTTCTCTACTTTTGGCGTGAGTTCTGGCGCCTTTTCATGTCCACCCAACGGCAATCCTGGTCTTCGGATCCGAGCTGGACAGAACGTGCGAGGACAGCGGCCCGCGCCAATGGGATCCCGGGATAAGGATCCCACTCACCGATCTTCTCGCGCAGAACACCAAATAAATGTTTTATTCTCTCTCTTGTTTTGGGGAATCATTAGAATCAGTAGAAAATAAATCAGTAGAAAATAAATCAGCCTCGAAACTTCACGGACAAAGGTTGTAACAACGTCACGAGCATCGACACGATCCTTAAAGAACGCCGCCGTCTCGAAAAGACTAAAGCCCGCCGCGTAGCTCAGAGCATCACGCGCCTTCCGAACTCAGCGGCTACAACTTATTATGATGACATCTTCCGCCAGGCGCCTCAATGTGACAACCTCACCAGCATCATTCGTTGAGAGTTTGAGGCAGCACAACCGGTACTCACACCATTCCCGACGCCTGACTCTTCCCCGACCCTGCTCTCCTGGATACAGGCACTCGTCCGTCAAGAATTACCGAACGTCGGTACATTCTGTTCCACCCGTGTACTCTGCTGAGCCTTTTTCTCGTCACCCGTCCCCTCCTCGATTTGGTTCCACCTGTTCTCGACAACGCGATCTGTCCGAACGGCGTACCCTCGACTAGAAGCCGTTGTAAGTGCTGACGCGTCGGTCATGTCGCTCGCTGCTGCCGCAACCACTGGGCTCCACCGGAACACTATGGGTCTGCCAGCCAGGCCAGTTCTGTCAACCAGGTCGTCCTCAGCACTTACTTCTTCTATGCCGATCACATTCTCTGCTCCGCCTCGCCTCTGACCAGATCTCTCTACGACAGGTCACCGTCCCCTGCTCGCCGTCAATCTCTTTCGTCCTTACTACGCCGTGATGCCTCTCCGACCTATTCGCAGCGTCTCCGACCGGAAAACTAGGCAGTGCAGCTTCTGGAGGTGGAGCTGCATCGAGGATCTTAGCAAGAAATCTTCGTTTAACGTTAATGACAAACCGAAATATTTTGGACGTTATTGTGGACAATGTACCTGTGAGCGCGTTGATAGATACTGGGGCGCATGTGTCCTTCATGAGCAGTGAATGGCATTTTGCGCAAAAAAATACGATCACGAAGGCAAGAGACTACGAGACAAGCGCAGACTAACAACTGAAAGTTTATTGTCAGAAAAACAAACATATAAAGAAAATGCAAAGACACGTGGTTATGATTACAGGTTGACGGTTAGATAACCAATCTCGAGTTTATGCAAGTTCACCGAAGGCCTTGCCACGCATACGTCACTGGACTTGTGAATGTAAAAGGCCTCAACAATCTCTCGCGCGGTCCTATCTTTGCGCCTCGACAACACTTTGGTTTCATTCATTATCAGCGCCGCTCTTCGCCGCAGTTGTCACGCCCGCCCTATACCGAGCCGTACAAGTCGCCGACGGAGGAACTGCAGCTATTACTGGCATGTGCTCTGCTCGAGTAGACACTGGCGTTCTTTTCGCCGTTATCGAACATTGCCCTCATGAACTCATTCCCGGTATGGATTTTCTAGCCACTCATTTTGCCCTCATGGACTGCTCGGCCGGCTCTCTCCGCCTTGATTTGCCTCTCCGTTTCGATCCGACCGGCCCACATCAAAGCCGTCTCAACTGCATCGATTTCATACGCCTCCCGCCCAACTCTGTCACGCACGTCGACTTATGTACCTGCCAGTTATTGCACCGATTCCTGCCGTTATGCTTACGCGTGGTGTCGCTGTTCCCCACATGATTCTGACAATTCTTGGAAACAGCACCTGCCTTCCCCTTGTCAATTTCGCACTCACTGCACAAGTTCTCCCACAGGGTACCTCCCTTGCCAAAATTACCGCTCTTCAAGACCACCATGCCGGGCCCTTCAGAGTGGATGATTGCTGCAGCTCGGCCGGTGGTTCAACTTGATCACCTTTCTTGGGCGTCGACATTGAAAGCATGGTGTCATCACACCTCACGTCTGAGCAAGCTGAAGCCCTCTGCCACGTTCTTGAGCCCTATCGCGACATTTTTTAACTTTGCCAGTACATCATTAAGCCAAACGAACGTCTTTACTCATCGCACCAATGCCGGCTATGCGGATCGGAGTCACAGACGTCCATATCGTGTTTCCGCGTCGCAGCGTACAGTAATACAACACGAAGTCGAGAAGATGCTTACAAAAGACATTATCGAGCCCTCATGCAGCCCCTGAGCTTCTACCGTCGTCCTTGCAAAAAATAAGGACGGAACATGGCGCTTTTGCGTAGATTATCAGCACCTCAACAAGATTACAATAACCCTCTGCCCCGCATAGACGACGCCCTAGACTGCCTATACGGCGCTACTTCTTTTTCAACTATCGACTTTCGGTCCGGCTACTGGCAGACAGCCGTCGATGAGACGGACCGCAAGAAGACCGAACTCATAACTCCTGACGGTCTTTATCAGTTCAAGGTGATGCCCTTCGGTCTCTGTAATTCGCCGGCCACTTTCGAAAGAATGATGGACTCATTGCTCCAAGGGTTCAAATGGTCAACCTGCTTGTGTTATCTCGACGACGTTATTGTTTTTTGCCCACATTCCACTCGCATCTCGATCGTTTATCGGCAATTCTTGACATTTTCCGTAGAGCCATACTTCAATTGAACTCCTCCAAATGCCACTTCGCTCGTCTTCAAATCATCGTGCTTGGCCACTTCGTCGATGTCACAGGTGTGCGCTCAGATCCAGAGAAAATTCGCGCCGTTACAAACTTTCGTGCTCCGAAGTCTACAAAGGATGTTCGCAGTTACGTGGAGATGTGCTGCTATCTCCGACGCTTTGTTAAGAACATTGGGACCATTGCACGCCCCCTCACACACCTCTTGAAGGAAGACGCCCCGTTTTAGCGGGGCACTGACCAAGCGTCTTCTTTTGCTCAACTTAGGACCCTGCTTACAACGCCGCCAATCTTTGCCCACTTGTACCCATCAGCTTCAACCGAGGTTCTCATGGACGCCAGTGGACACGGCGTCAGTGTTACCAACCAGTTCTTGGAAAATACCCTACGTCACGGTCAAAATTACCCTATTTTACCCTAGACAATTTTTTACTACCTCACATTTTACCCTAGCCTAGAAATAGCGCAGTGTAACAATAAAAAGGTACAGACTACACTTCACTCTACCACATGCAGACGTGTAGGTAACATGCAGCAAGTCGGTAGCTACTTTGAAAATTGGTATGAAAAAAATTTCGGAGAGAAAATAAGAAAAATGAAATACAGAATATGGGGAAGAAAAGGCGTTTCGGTATTTTTATGAGAAGAGGATTGACTCACAGTTGAGAAAAGAACTAGGAGACTCATCAGCAAGTATACGATTGGCAGTGTAAGCGATATGGTGACAAACAGCGTTCAGCGAAACGTCAGACAGGCGGTAAAGATATATTGGATAGCAGTGATGGAAAGAAAGCCAGCTCTGGGTAACCGTCGGAATGGCAACGACAAAATAAGCAAGGGTACACTTCACGACAATCCAAAGGAGTCTGCTTCGTCGTTTGATGAAAGGTCCAGTTGCCTTAGTACGCATAGTTATGAAACGAGATTCAATGAAGAAGAGACATCCACAGGCGCGGAGAAGGTTAGAAACGACGGAATATGTTTAATTGAATGTCAAAACATCCACCCTGGTGCATGTTAGGGCACTAGCTTACATAAACTCTTGGGTTTTAGGGACAACATTTGAAAGGTTAACAGGTCGGTGATAGAAATAAGTAAAGAATGTACGTAACAAGGGTTGAAAGTTGGGCGAGTTGGTACGGGAACATCTTCACAAAAAACTGCGCAGCAGGACGAGACACAAAGAAAGAATTGAAGAAAACGAGCGCAGACTAACAACTAGCTTACTGAAAACCGTGTCAACCTTAAAAAGCCGCAGCAAAGATGATGTGTCACAGACAACGAAAAAACACGTGAAACTGCGTAGCCAAGATACAACACCGGTCAAAGATTTCAAACCGACAATCACTCCCGCTTGGTTAACTATAACACGTGGACCACAGATAATCGAATTCCTTACCGGACAAACTGATAGAGGGACAAACTATAGGATGAGGACGTTAATTCATCTAGACAAGATAATGCCGTAACGTAATAGTAATAATAATATTATTAAAAGTGTTTATTAATTATAATAATAATAAGAAGAAGAAAATCTTGAGCTTGGGGAAGCGCATGTCACCGCCCTGTCATAAAGCGGACGCTCTTTCATCCTCCCATCCACTGTCATCGAAAAAACTCGCATGGTACCCTTGCGCACTCAAGATAACTCGAAGGCGAAAACCACTTTCATTTTCGTCTTGTCCATCGATTGTATTGATCGCCCCGCTCTCGAAAGATTGGCGTGTTATTTTTCGCGTTTGTCCTATGCTGTGACATGTGAACAAAGACACTTCCAGTTTTATTCAAAGAAAGACTTAGTTTTCGGGTGTATTTAAGAATGTCACCCTCGGAGATGTCTCGTCGATCGTTCACATATTTCACAAGGCGATGACGAGGGAAAAGTGCAAATTACCCTACGCCTTATGAGGGAAAAAATTCGGCAGATCCCACGTACCTTGGGAATCGATGTTATGCGAAGCATGCGGAGGAAAGGTGGCTGTGTTGTAATTTTTTAATTGAGCGAAATATTACGAAAAGACGCTAAATATATGCAGAAATGTTGTACGCACAAACATATGTTGAACAGTCGCATATATTTTATATAACCAGTTCTTTACATTTGCGTAACGATGCCAACAGCAACATGGGTATTAGCAACACCAGAAGCGGTAAGCTGATATGTAGCGCTTGTGCTCGGAAGGATGGTAGCCCTGGGCACTGCTGCATAATTCAACTTCAGTGGATGACACTTAACTACAACTGACATAAACCCGGCTTGACGGCTGTATCACAGGAGTACATATGTAATGTTTATAAAATTGGATAGCCAGCACTGCAACCACAATTGACGTTTCACGAACATCAGGGTCTATTTGAAAAGCAGTTCCGAGATCGGGCGTGGCTCTGTGCTAGAATACTTGATTGCCACGCAGAATGCTGGGGTTCGATTCCTGCTGGGACCCTGAAACTTATTCGTTGCATTCGTCGGGTCAACGCTGCCGATGTCAGCTTTTTCTTGATGCTCTGGCGTTAAAATTACCAATGTCTGTTCTCGTCGTTCCTGGGTAGATATAAACTGTCAAACACCTGTGGCACATACCCGCATACCTGCGGTACATAACCGCCCGTGGTATACGGGTATGTGCCACACGTGTCTGGCGGAAAAGGTTTGACGACATATGCAACGGTATTGCCACATTTTTCATGTCATGACCAGCGAGTCAAATTCGTCAAACTATCTTCGCCTCCCATACTAATTTTGGTTTACCCCAAGTCAAGGGGGTTATCACGAGAGCACCGAGACGCAGGCAGCTAGATAGATAGATAGATAGATAGATAGGTTAAAAGTGCCTGCAGTACGCAAAGAAATGCTTCGCATTTAAAATCATATTACCGCCCTGCTACCACACCCTGCCCGAATTCCGAAAATACTCTACAAGTATGGTAATTACCCTACGGTTGGCAACTCTGCACGGCATAGGAGCAATGTTATTGCAACATTAGCGTAGACCCGACCATGTTATAGCCAATCCAAGCCGACTGCTATCTCCCGCCGAGCACAGCTATTCAGACACAGTCGCCAAGTTTCGTCCATTCTTATACGGGCGCCCATTCCGCGTCGTCACCGATCATCACGCGCTCTGCTGGCTAGCCTCACTCAAGGATTCCACAGGACGACTCGCTCGCTGCGCCCTACGCCTGCAAGAATACACGTTCACTGAAATATATAGAAATGCGCGATTGCATCAGGATTCGGGTTGTTTATCCCACTACCCCGTGGAAGAAGCAACCGATACTGACATCATCGCACACATTTTTTAAATGCGAAGCATTTCTTAGCGAACTTCGGCGACTTTGAGCGTATCTATCTATCTATCTCTCTATCTAGCTATCTATCTAGCCGCCTACGACTTTGTGCTCTCCTGGTCGTATCTTTAATGGGATTTACACCAAATTTGGTATGGCATAACATGACTATATGACGAACATAAATGGCTGGTCATATCATGACAATCATGACTAACTTGTCATGAAAAGTATGATTTACATGTCGCGCTCATGGCGCGCTTGCGGCCGTTTCGTTAGCTTGATATACACCAAATTTGAGATTGAGTGACATGACTGTATGACGAACATAAATGACAAGTGGTAATATAGAAACCATGACTTCATGAGCGACATGACTTGCATTCCACGCTCATGGCGTGCTCGAGGCCGTTTCGTTAGCTTGAGATACACCAAATTTGGTATAGAGTGACATGACTGTATGACGAACATAAATGACAAGTGGTAATATAGAAACCATGACTTCATGAGCGACATGACTTGCATTCCACGCTCATGGCGTGCTCGAGGCCGTTTCGTTAGCTTGAGATACACCAAATTTGGTATTGAGTGGCATGACTGTATGACGAACATAAATGACAAGTGGTAATATAGAAACCATGACTTCATGAGCGACATGACTTGCATGCCACGCTCATGGCGCGCTCGCGGCCGTTTCGTTAGCTTGATATACACCAAATTTGGTATGGAGTGACATGACTGTATGACGAACATAAATGAGAAGTGGTAACATGGAAATCATGACTTGTCATGTGCGACATGACTTGCATGCCACGCTCATGGCGTGCTCGAGGCCGTTTCGTTAGCTTGAGATACACCAAATTTGGTATTGAGTGGCATGACTGTATGACGAACATAAATGACAAGTGGTAATATAGAAACCATGACTTCATGAGCGACATGACTTGCATGCCACGCTCATGGCGTGCTCGAGGCCGTTTCGTTAGCTTGAGATACACCAAATTTGGTATTGAGTGGCATGACTGTATGACGAACATAAATGACAAGTGGTAATATAGAAACCATGACTTCATGAGCGACATGACTTGCATTCCACGCTCATGGCGCGCTCGCGGAAGTTTCGTTAGCTTGATATACACCAAATTTGGTATAGAGTGACATGACTGTATGACGAACATAAATGACAAGTGGTAATATAGAAACCATGACTTCATGAGCGACATGATTTGCATTCCACGCTCATGGCGTGCTCGAGGCCGTTTCGTTAGCTTGAGATACACCAAATTTGGTATTGAGTGGCATGACTGTATGACGAACGTAAATGACAAGTGGTAATATAGAAACCATGACTTCATGAGCGACATGACTTGCATTCCACGCTCATGGCGCGCTCGCGGAAGTTTCGTTAGCTTGATATACACCAAATTTGGTATAGAGTGACATGACTGCATGACGAACATAAATGACAAGTGGTAATATAGAAACCATGACTTCATGAGCGACATGACTTGCATTCCACGCTCATGGCGTGCTCGAGGCCGTTTCGTTAGCTTGAGATACACCAAATTTGGTATTGAGTGGCATGACTGTATGACGAACATAAATGACAAGTGGTAATATAAAAACCATGACTTCATGAGCGACATGACTTGCATTCCACGCTCATGGCGTGCTCGCAGAAGTTTCGTTAGCTTGATAAACACCAAATTTGGTATAGAGTGACATGACTGTATGACGAACATAAATGACAAGTGGTAATATAGAAACCATGACTTCATGAGCGACATGACTTGCATTCCACGCTCATGGCGTGCTCGAGGCCGTTTCGTTAGCTTGAGATACACCAAATTTGGTATTGAGTGGCATGACTGTATGACGAACATAAATCACAAGTGGTAATATAGAAACCATGACTTCATGAGCGACATGACTTGCATGCCACGCTCATGGCGTGCTCGAGGCCGTTTCGTTAGCTTGAGATACACCAAATTTGGTATTGAGTGGCATGACTGTATGACGAACATAAATGAGAAGTGGTAACATGGAAATCATGACTTGTCATGTGCGACATGACTTGCATGCCACGCTCATGGCGTGCTCGAGGCCGTTTCGTTAGCTTGAGATACACCAAATTTGGTATTGAGTGGCATGACTGTATGACGAACATAAATGACAAGTGGTAATATAGAAACCATGACTTCATGAGCGACATGACTTGCATTCCACGCTCATGGCGCGCTCGCAGAAGTTTCGTTAGCTTGATATACACCAAATTTGGTATAGAGTGACATGACTGTATGACGAACATAAATGACAAGTGGTAATATACCATGACTTCATGAGCGACATGACTTGCATTCCACGCTCATGGCGTGCTCGAGGCCGTTTCGTTAGCTTGAGATACACCAAATTTGGTATTGAGTGGCATGACTGTATGACGAACATAAATGACAAATGGTAATATAGAAACCATGACTTCATGAGCGACATGACTTGCATGCCACGCTCATGGCGCGCTCGCGGCCGTTTCGTTAGCTTGATATACACCAAATTTGGTATGGAGTGACATGACTGTATGACGAACATAAATGAGAAGTGGTAACATGGAAATCATGACTTGCCATGTGCGACATGACTTGCATACCACGCTCATGGCGTGCTCGAGGCCGTTTCGTTAGCTTGAGATACACCAAATTTGGTATTGAGTGGCATGACTGTATGACGAACATAAATGACAAGTGGTAATATAGAAACCATGACTTCATGAGCGACATGACTTGCATGCCACGCTCATGGCGTGCTCGAGGCCGTTTCGTTAGCTTGAGATACACCAAATTTGGTATTGAGTGGCATGACTGTATGACGAACATAAATGACAAGTGGTAATATAGAAACCATGACTTCATGAGCGACATGACTTGCATTCCACGCTCATGGCGCGCTTGCGGAAGTTTCGTTAGCTTGATATACACCAAATTTGGTATAGAGTGACATGACTGTATGACGAACATAAATGACAAGTGGTAATATAGAAACCATGACTTCATGAGCGACATGATTTGCATTCCACGCTCATGGCGTGCTCGAGGCCGTTTCGTTAGCTTGAGATACACCAAATTTGGTATTGAGTGGCATGACTGTATGACGAACATAAATGACAAGTGGTAATATAGAAACCATGACTTCATGAGCGACATGACTTGCATTCCACGCTCATGGCGTGCTCGAGGCCGTTTCGTTAGCTTGAGATACACCAAATTTGGTATTGAGTGGCATGACTGTATGACGAACATAAATGACAAGTGGTAATATAGAAACCATGACTTCATGAGCGACATGACTTGCATGCCACGCTCATGGCGTGCTCGAGGCCGCTTCGTTAGCTTGAGATACACCAAATTTGGTATTGTGTGGCATGACTGTATGACGAACATAAATGACAAGTGGTAATATAGAAACCATGACTTCATGAGCGACATGACTTGCATTCCACGCTCATGGCGCGCTCGCGGAAGTTTCGTTAGCTTGATATACACCAAATTTGGTATAGAGTGACATGACTGTATGACGAACATAAATGACGAGTGGTAATATCGAAATCATGACATGTCATGAGCGACATGACTTGCATTCCACGCTCATGGCGCGCTCGCGGCCGTTTCGTTAGCTTGATATACACCAAATTTTGTATTGAGTGAGATGACTGCATAACGAACATAAGTGACAGGTGGTAACATGAAAATCTTGGCAGGCATGTCATCTACAATGCCATTTACATGCAACGCTCATGATGCGCTTGCGTCCAGTTCGCTAGCTTGACATGCACCAAAATTGGTATATCACGACGTGACTCTATGACGAACACAAATGACAGGTCGTAACATGTAAAACATGACATGCAAATTATGTAAAGCATGATTTGCTCCTTCCTGGCTGCTTCGCATTACATCGATTCCCACAGTGCGTGGGATCTGCCGGCTTTTTCTGTGTCACAGCTGCTCAAAATGGACGAAGAGCAACGCCGGAATGCTTCTTTATCTTTTATTTATTTATTTATTTACTTATTTATTTATTTATTTATTTATTTTATTTAGTTAGTTAGTTACAGAGGTACCTGCAGCGCCGTGTTTGCATTATACGCAGGGGGAGGATGGGTGAAATAGAAAAACAAAAAGAACAATGAAATAAAAGTAAAAAATGGTGAATACAACAAAAAATACAATGTACATGTGACATATCGATGATAAGAGTTCGTACATGTGTCGTGAGTAGACACACTTTAAACACATTGCTGAAATACAGTACATAACAGAATGCAGTGTGCAACAACAACTACCGTTTACTCACGAAATGGCACAGCATGCGAATGGTAGAACACTGAAATATTTCCCATAAATGTCCATAGTCATAGGAGAGAAAAAAAATACATTATCAGTTACACTTACTGTCGCTTCTGGGAGCTCATTCCATTACCTGATTGTTTTTACGGTCCATCATTGACTACACATCTTATATATCCCATCGCACTGACCATCGTCACAAAGTCAGATTCGCTTCATGTAATACTACGTACTTTTATCAATCATTTCTACCACGAACCTCTCGCGATTGGAATGGCCTTCCCGCTGACGTTGTAAACATTAATAAGTTTGAACATTTCCGTAATTCTGTAGCCAGTATTGTTTACTCAGGCTCTTTCTAACTTACTGTGCGTTTCTATTTATGCTTGCATATTTTGCTCCTTTTGTTTTCTTAGTTTCTTGTATGTATGTGCTTTGACCACTCCCCCTCTGTAATGCCTCTGGCCCTGAGGGGTATAATAAAATGAAAATGAAATGAAATGAAATGAACTTGAGTCAACGCCTCGCGACGCGTCCCTACGAGTGTTTCTGGTCAAAGACGCGATACGTGTGGGGCTTTCTGAGAAACTGCTGTCACGCTACACAGGACCACACCGTGTCGTTCGCCAGGTGACTGACGTTACGTATGATATCGTCCCAGCCGATCCAACAATGTCTTTGTCAGCTTGGACCGACATCGTTCACATGGCTCGGCTCAAGCCCTATACCCTCCTTCAAACACATCTGTGTAGATTAAGCACCGAGACGGCGCTTCTACCGGCGGAGGTTATTATACAGAACAGCCGTCGCAGTGTGGCATGAAAGAGGAAGACGACGCTGTCTTTGGATTTTGCTGGACAGACGTCATCTCGACCACCCTGCGCAGTGTATTGTAAATAGTAAATTATACAAGGTATTCGTAACAATATTGCTCTGTGTTTTGGCAAAACTGGGTGCAGCCATCATTCTTAGTTCGGCACAGTCGGACAGGAGACTGCTAGCGCCTCCATTATGAGCGGCCTGGCGGAGGCATAAAGATTGTCATTCTTGGAACTTCCAGGCCAAAAAGAAATGCGGCCATTGCTGTCGAGATTCAGGGGCCGGTGGTGAGCGTACATTGCTGTGATGTCGCAAATCGGTGAGAACACAACATCGGATCTTATGTGCGCTTAAGAATTCATGGGGACGGTAGGCGCAACGCTTTGCGTACCGCCACGCAGCTTAAACTTACGCCTCACCTAGTTCAGTTGCGACGGGCACTCCGGGTTATCCGAGCTAGACGTTCGCAGAAATCCTACCTAATACAGGCACAAGGTAAAAAATACTAACTTTTATAGAACTGAGCTTGGAAACTCTTGCCATAATTTCCGAGTGACCCCACCTCTCGTACTCTAGCGCTCTTTTTCATTCCTTTACCCAGCTGAAATAGTGCAATAAAACAACATTCCTAGCTTCGCAATCAAGTTATAGGCGCGCAGTTCAAGCGAACGAAGTCTTTGTATCGGCCTGATCGCCAGGAAGACCTGCTTGCGCAACTTGACTTTGCAGGAACAAATGGGACTATCGGCACCAGGGTACACTTCCATGGCCCTTGCAATTTTAAATGCGAAGCGTTTCTATCTATCTATCCATCTATATATATATATATATATATATATATATATATATATATTGTAGTGAAGAAGAGAGAACAAAGAGACAACGCCCTTGCTTCGGGCCGGCTGTTCTTATTCTGCCTTCGTTCTTCTCTTTCCCTAGCCGGGTATGCGCCCGTGCCCGAGCGCCACTTTGTCCTCATTACACTCGGCCACGCTGCGTGTATGCAGTCCTGCCGAAATTGGCCCTTCTTTGGCGGTGGTCGTCTCTTCAAAGGTGGACACTTTCAGAGGTTCTGGGCCCTGAACCGCCATATGTAGAACTCTGGCGGGCGGCATTGGCTGCCTCGCAGAGGCCGGTCACGGCCACGGTGCGTCTTGCTGTGCGTCTTGCTTTGCGATGCTGGCTCTGGTGGACGACATTGACTATGTCGTGCCGGTCGTCGCAAGCCTACCACGAGATTGTGCGGTCGTTGCTCCGGGCCTAGGTCTAAGCCATGCTTGTCCATGATAGCGTGCTCATTAGGTGCGTGGTTGCCCAATGAAGCTTGCTTGCGGTCAGGCTGAGAGACCTGGCTTTCTGGGGGTTCCGTATCGCGGCCATACGAGTTGACGCCACCATGGCTGCACTCCACGCTGAAGGCGCCAAGTTTGTACGAAGGTGTTATATCACCGCTTCGCACGAGCTGTTCCCCACCTGACCGATGAGCGTCGGTTTCCCCGTCGACGCAGACCACCTTGTCACGATGCGTGCGGCATTCAGGTGGTACGCTGGACGTCAGAACGTACTGACCATCGTTGTCAGCTGAATCGCATGCTAGGTGGCCGGAAGGGCTGGTGCTGGCTCCATCCGCTGGCGGCGCATCGCTAGCCTCGGCCATGCCGGGGCCAGCAGATCGCGACAACACCGGCATATTTTCCAAAAAATGTGTCCTCGGCAGCCATGGATTCCTTGAGCGAAACACTCGCACACTCGGCCAATGACTGCCGTGGAGTAGGCTGATGTGCCTCCGGCTGGTCACTGAGGAGCACGGCGATTGAAGCCAGAGGTTCCTTAGGTGCCTTCACTGGAGGCGTGCCGAGCAAGACAGGAACTGGCTCCTGCGCGTGTCTCCGCGAAGGCGAATCTGGGGTCCGCTCCTCTAACTGCTCTGGCTGAGGAGTCGTCTCGGCCTCTCTCTGTGATGTGGCGTCGGATGCCGGCACAGAGACTGGGACGAGCAGCGGAGTGCAGCACCTGCATCCAACATCTTCTGTCGGGCAGGCAGGGAAGCTCTCCGTCTTGGGGCTCGAGGGCATCGATGGGCCATGAAGGCGGTGTCCCTCATGGGCTCGTTCTCTGACGGAGGGCGGGTTGGTGGACGCCCGAGCTGCAGCTTCGAAGTGGTGCGGTTGGCAAATGTCATGCGTTGTAGAGACGCTGTTGGCAGGATGGGGGTCGCAGGAATCAAAAAGTGGGCGAAAGAGGCTCGTCAGCTTTGCACACCATTCCGACCACGATCGCTGCCGGACGCCTTCGTAGGCATGCCATGCCTTGGCGGCATCACGAAGGTGGTCGATGGCCAAGAGCCATTTCCGATGCTCTGGCCAGCCATGGCGGGTGCCGAGCGAGTTGATGGTCTCGACCCACCCGAAGACGTCATCCTGAAAACCTCGGAACTCAGGTATTTCCCTTGCAGCCGCTGATGGTGATGTGGTCTGCGAGGATCCGGAGATTCTCGCAGCGAGACGGTCTAGCTCCTCGGCAAGCAAGGATGCCGCGGCGGCGGTTGAGATCCCGCAGTTAGAAGGCACGAAGTTGCGAAGTTCTTGGGAAAAGCGCGCGGCTTCGCGGATGATCCTCGCCGCTTCTTCGGGTGAGCCGCCTGAAGAGCCATTAGGCGGCGGCCGCGTGATATGTATTCGTCGAAACAATCAGCGCGGCGATGTCATGAATCAGGGAAGCGTGGTCGATACAAGGAATGCATGCGCCGTCAGAGCATTGTCGACTGCGCCATTGTAGTGAAGAAGAGAGAACAAAGAGACAACGCCCTTGCTTCGGGCCGGCTGTTCTTATTCTGCCTTCGTTCTTCTCTTTCCCTAGCCGGGTATGCGCCCGTGCCCGAGCGCCACTTTGTCCTCATTACAATATATATATATATATATATATATATAATATACCTGTCCCCCCTACGTCTGGATGCTCTCCTGATCGCCTCCTTAACTTTAGGTAGACCAAAGTTAGTATGGGAGGGTAAGAGGATTGGGCGAATATGTCTGGCTGGTCGTGAATTGAATAACTCGAAAATCCCGTCGCGTACATCGTCAAACTCATTTCTCCAGACACGAGTGGCTCATACCCGTATACCACGGGCCGCGGTATTCGGGTGTGCGCCACAGGTGTTTGACAATTTGTATCTACCCAGGAACCACAAAACTAACAAACTGGAAACTATTTCGTGAATGCACTGGACGAGACTTGGAAGGAGATGATGGATTGGATACATTTATGTCCTGCATTCGAAACAGTTACTCCCGTGCGACAAGGTTTACAGCCGTCCCAGAGGGCAACTCCAGTGTAGATGCAGACTCTGAACGCCTTCGAGCAATTACGCGACGAGCAGAACGTCCGATATCGCCGCTCTGGAAGGCTGGAAGATTACAAGGAGAGTCAGGCCACACACGTCAAATCTAACCGGCACATGCAAAAGTTGGGTCAGAAAAAATGGCGCGATTTCTGCACCTCACTGACCCCATTTACCCCGCTTCCGAAAATATGGCAAATAGTCACTGCTCTAAGCCATCCAGTATCTCAGCGAAGCCCGTTAAGAGCATTGGCCGTATCTCTTGGATTATCCGAACGGGCTGTTGCTAATGAGTTTTGTTCAATTCTGACTGGAATCGGACAACTTATTCACAACACTGCTACACTGCCTAATTCTGTAGAGAAGCAAATCCAAGATGCTTGCGAATTACCCCATGCTCAACTGGATAGCACGTATACTCTACTAGAGCTACGTACTGCTTTATCACTATCCCGTTAAAGGACAGCAACTGGTCCAGACAAGGTGTCGTACAGCGTTCTGAAAAATCTAGGCCCCAACGGCACGGCAGTTCTTCTAGGGATATATAACAACATGTGGACGAACGCGTACGTTCCGTCGTGTTGGAAAATTGCAAAAGTTGTACCACTGCTAAAGCCCGGTAAATCACCGCTATCCCTAGACTCATTTCGCCCAGTCAGCCTCACTAGCTGCGTATCTAAAGTGATGGAAAAAATGATTGACATAAGGTTGCAGTGGTGGATTGAAGCTAAAAACACTCTTCCAGAACAGATGGCTGGCTTCAGGCGACGGCGATGCCCTATGGACTGTGTCTTTGACCTGGTTACATTTGTGGAACATGAGACGAACTGTGGGAACATCGCTGTTGCGGCGTTCGTAGATATAAGAAAGGCGTTCGACTCTGTCAGTCAGCTATCTGTACTGTACGGGCTTACCTCACTAGGGGTCCACGGCCGTATTCTTAAATGGATCGCCAACTTCCAACACGACACATTTCTACCAATGACGGAGACAGTGATCTTTTCAACGTGAGCAGAGGAGTACCCCAAGGAAGCGTCCTAAGCCCGCTGCTTTTCAACGCTGCAATGGCAGGTCTCCCAGAAGTGCTACCAGAAACCTTGAACATATCCATGTATGCAGATGACATATGCATATGGACGTCTCACAAATCTCTTGAAGTCATCGAGCATCGATTTCAGCAAAGCCTAAATGCAATAAGTGATTACCTCAAGGAGCGAGGCATGCAGACTGCTCACGCAAAATCTGTAGTTCTGCCTTTCACGAGAAAGAAAGCGAAAAACTTGAAACTTTTTGTGGACGGCCAGAGAATCGAAATCGCACGAAAGCATCGCTTCCTTGGTGTTACCTTAGACCGCCAACTCAGTTGGAGTCAACATATAGCCGACCTTGAAACCCAAGTGAACAGCACCATAAATGTTCTTCGTCGCATAGCGGGAACAAAATGGCGCGGAACATCGGCATCACTACTTCACGTCCATTGCGCTCTTATCCGGCAGAAGATTGCCTACTCCGCACCAGTTCTCCACAATATATCTCAGACGTCTCTACATCGACTTCAGCTGCTACAAGCACGAAGCCTACGTGTATGTCTGGGGGTTCCACAGGCCCCATCAAGTGCTCTGACATTACCAGAGGCACGAGAACCCAACTTTATAGTGATTCGAAATGTGGAGACCTGTCGGCATCTCTTTCGCCCAGTCACGCAACACCCTTCCCATCCACTAATATCAAAAATTGGGAACCGCGCCGGAACGCAAATACAAATACACCATGTGTATCAAGAATACATTTCACAGCTTCCTGCGTCGACACATTGGCCACCGGACTTAAACTACCCGCCGTGGTTGCTAGAGCTACCAACTATTCAAACGTCAATAGAAGAACTTCGCAGTAAACATGACGTACCAACCGTTGCCGCACTGCAGTTGGCCTCACATCACCTGTTTGACAGGTACCAAGGCTACACTCACGTGTACACTGATGGCTCCGTCACCAAAGAGACTGCGACATCAGCGTTCATCATTCCGGAGTTACATGAAGAATATGCATGTCGGTTGGGTCACCTCTCCTCTTCAACAACATCGGAGCTTGTAGCCATTTTGCAAGCAATCAGCTTTATTAAACTGTCAACGACGCCAAGAAAGTGGGTGGTAATCACCGACTCCCTGGCGGCCCTTGCGTGCGTGAAAAATGCTACTTCAGGAAAAATAGATACACGTATAGTATACGCTATCTTGAAGGAGCTTTCAGAAGCTACAAAGTTAGATCACTGCGTGGCATTTCAGTGGGTTCCCAGTCACTGCGGAATCAAGGGAAATGAAATGGCAGATGAGTTGGCGAAAGCCGCTCATCATTATACACAAACCCGCCTCATTCCTATATCTCAATGCGATATAAACGGAATCTTACGAAGAACAAAACGTGAACTATGCTTAAGCACCTGGTTTTCAGACAACACAAAGGAATCGATCCTGTACGCTGTTGACCCTAATCTTGAGTGCCAATTAGACCCTCAGCTCCCAAGACGTATCGACACGCTCATACATCGCCTAAGGCTAGGAACTGCTTACACAAAGCACTTCTTACTTCGGATACAACGTGCAACATCGTCAACATGGTTCATGCGGCCACGATGACGAGGATGTGTATCATCTATTGCTCGACTGCCCCAGACACGACACACACAGACGGCGACTCGAAGAGGGACTCCACACGCTAGACTCGGAACGAGCGTTTTCGTTGGGGAAAATACTAGGCCCATGGCCGTCAAAGATAAACCGAAAAGTGATGAAAGCGCTCCAACGTTTTTTTTTGAGGACACAAAGATTTGTGATGAGTATTGAAAGTGTGCACCGCGAGTATGTGTTTGCTCTACCTAAATGACTTAGAACTTACCGATGTAGGACCGTATATATGTATATATATTTTGTTTCTTATTTTTATTATATCGCAACAGCCAAGTGGAAAGGGGTAGCCGTCACCAAACAATGGTGACAACAACTCCTTCATTTATTTTTCTATTTCAATAAAAAAAACGGAAAGGACAGACTTTGGTAATTTAAATGTGAGAGCGTTAAGAAAAACTGACATCGGCGGCGCTGATCCGACGAATGCAAAGAATAGAAATCAGAGTCCCAGCAGGAATCGAACCCAAGAATTCTGCGTGGTAATCAAGTAGTATACCACAGAGCCACGTCATGTCTCGAAACTGCTTTGGAAAAAGACCCTATGCAGGCGTAATGTTGGTGGAACATCATTTGTGATTGCAGTGCGGACTATCTAATTTTAAAAACACTACATATGTACTCCTATGACGAAGGAGTCATGTGGGGTTAACGTCAATTGTATACTTAAGCGCCATCCACTGTAGTCGATTTACGTAGCACTATCCAGGGCTACCATACTCGCAAACATAATTAAGCGCTACATATCAGCTATCGACAATTCTAAACAACTGGTCATGTGAAACATATGCGACTATTCAACACATGTCTGTGCGTGCAACATTTGAACATATCCTTAGCCTCATTTCGTAACATTTCGCTCAATACAAAAATTACAACCCAGTCACCTTACCTGCGGATGCTTCGCATAACATCGATTCCCATGGTACTTGGGATCTGCGTAATTTTTCCATAACTGACGTGCCATCAGCATGCACAAGCTTAATGTATCCTTGTTTCACTGCCGGGCCTGATCTTCTGCGAGCAAAGAGCGTAGATCATAGCTGCCACACACACTCTTTCTGCTATCGCTTGAGAAACATCTCTGTCGGTATCTTTCTGTAGGTGTGCCTGTGCATGTCATCTGCTCTCTTGGAATTATCGTTGGCTTCGATAGTGTCATACAGAATTGAAGTCGACCTTCGACCAAATAGAAGTTCGGCGGGTGTTAACGTGCAAGGTTCTTCTGCATCTCTCTCATCGAAACCGAGAGGCCTGTAGTCGGAGTCAACCTAAGAAATCTGGCGAGGCCCCGCCCAGGCGACAGAATAGCGACGACCGATTGCCTCCGTGACTAAGAAATAGTCGCGCATAAGCGCGACTATTCACCGGCCGTCCAGCTCATGACGTGAATCTAAAGCGCACGCCCATTGGCGCAGGCTCATATTTATCCGCCTTTGAAGGCGAAACGCCGGTGACTTCTAAGGCTGTATCCGATTACTGAGTTTATGAATCATTCGACCTCAGCCAGCAGTGCCAATACTTAGTCAAAGTTCAGACGGCATTTTCCGGTAAGTTTTCACAGCGAAAGCTTCAGTGACCGTACAAGGCGCTCCCACCACCACACCCCGCGAAAGGGCACTGGGCGAGAAATCTTCCACGAAATTCCGCTGGTGTTCGGATGACCAGTGACTTCAGCCTCCTCCATTCGGTGGAGTCACCTTATATCCGCCGAAACAGGTGACAGGGTCGTGTGTCGTCAGAGTAGATCGCGCTTGGTAATCTCCGTCTAGCTGCAAATTGCCGTAGACTCAGTAGGAAAGCATGTGATGCAATTTTCGAGGCGAGCTCGAGGTGTACTGCTCTAGAAACGGCGTACGTGAAATATTCAGCGTAAGATTTTGTGCTGCCTCTTTCCGTACGTGCATAAAGGGGCCCGGCGAGGTACTCCTACAACTTCAAACGGGTTTGTCGGTGCCACTCGATTGCTTGTCAATGGAGCAATCTCAGTTCTCGCTCAGCCGACACTGAAACACTTGCTGCCCATATCGCAATCATGCAACATTTATTTCGCATGAGTGCATGGTCGCAAAAATCCAGTAACGTTCTCGAAGTTGTGTATGTTACCAGTTCCTTTCTCTTCCATGCACAACATGAAGTTGCTGTGTATGCCAAACGTATCCAAAAGTGTTTGTTTGACGGCCACAGTGGTCGGTGCTTCACCTTATACATCATAATCATCGCAGAAGGGTTAGTTTGCGCTGCCAATATTTCACTATGAATCATAATCATCACCCAGCACCGGGAGTAGCACTGCTGATTATTTGCACGTTCTGGGCTGGGTCGAGTAACCGAGAAAGAAGAGCGCGAGTGCACGAGAAGAGGGGACGCTGTGCACCGAAGGCAGAGTGCTTCCAAGCTCACGTTAATAAAACGTATATTTGCCTTGTGCGTTTACGACGAAGTTGAGTCTGTTCGCAGTGAGTGGAACGGCCATCGTTTAAACAGCATGTCTAGGCGAATATCCATTCCGTTACTGAGAGCAATTAGTAACTGTTGCCACTCTAGCCATTACTAACTATAGACAGTGAACTAAAGTTCGTAAGAACAAAAATTACTGCAGATCCACGAAGTGAATGCTGATGGTGGAGCGAAGCTTTTTGGAAGCCAGTCTACGTCATTTTATTTTACTAAGTGTAGCACCATTGATCGATGCGCTAGCGCTGCACGGTCTAATTACGAGTGGCTTGCGAGCAATGGAGTGCGCTGTACACGGCTTGTATGCGCGCTCTAGGTACGAGCGGTGCGGCGCCGGCGCAACAGCTGCGCGTTGTCGGTATGCGCGCTGCGTGCGCTCTGCGAACGGTTTTGCGCATGACGTCATGCGCTTGCTCGGAGAGGGGTTTCGGAGCGGCTCCGCCGCCGCGCAACACCTGTGCGCGGTCGGTATGCGCGCTCCGTGCGCTCTACGAACGGTTCTGCGCACGACGTCAAGACCTTGATCAATACGCTTGCTGAGAGAGGGTTTCGGGGCGGCGCCGCAGCTGTTGCGACGGGGATTTACGACGACGGCGACAACGGACATCGTGCGAGCCTAAGGAGCTTCGCTTCTAAAAAGTAGTAACCCTTACTAAAGCGTTAATTTTGCGCCATTATTTTCTGATTGTTAATGATAGTAGTTAAGTTTGGGTGATGGAGGTGATCCCGATGGTTCGGATGACCACGGCGACACGTTGAAGGACTGGACAGGTTGCTCAGTTCCTGGCAAACTTCAGTTTATTTACACGCCAACACTTATTTACAAGCAAAGGCGGGGGCGGCCACTAAACCGACCTCGCAATGACAACTGGGCTCGATTCCTTCCAAGCCCTTAACACACTGCAATAATCAACAGTCAGTTCTCGATCCCTGGATCAGAGTCGGCGCCAAGCACGACCTCTGTCCACTCTTCCCGATCTCCCCGAGCACCAAGCTCCTCTCCTCCCCTATTCTCTCTCTTAAATATCTTCCTGTCTCGTCTGAGACCGCCTTGTGGGACCAACCCCTTCTGATGCTCCACCAACGAAGCAAACAACATTCTTTCTCTCAGAGACGTATCTCCGCCTCCACGTTCTCACACTTTGCTGCCCTTAACTTGTCGGAAACCAGCTACGGAAGCAATGAGTCATTCCGTCAAGGTACAACTGAAGTATACCGCCGCGGAACCAACAAGCCTGTTCTAGACAGCCGGTCGCCCGTCTCGAGTTTGTGTGAGACAAGGTGCCGCCGCCTGTCCACAATTACTGTGAAAACACGCCGTCACATCATGCTGTCGGGAGGGCGCCGCGGCGGGGACAACTTGTTTTTCAGTCTGGCTCTCTGTCAGAACGCTTCCGCCGCACGGCCGATTCACCAGTGAAAGGTGCGGTGAACAATAAGGTCGCGAGGTTCGGCGACAAAGGCGTGTGCAGGGGCGAACGGCTTAATGGCCCGTCTCGGCAGCCGCTTTTCATACTGTCCCCTTCTCGTCAGGCGCCGTCTACCGACCAGCCATCGTTCGCCTGCCCCGAACATAACTATAGTCAAAATCGTAAGGTTAATGTTACGACGCAGCTTCGGACAGCCATGCATGGAACGTCAAGAATGAGAAGAGCACCGATAAGTAACAAGTTCGCTACGCGACGCAGACTTGATAAGCGACTCAAAGAGTATTTGTAGCCTCTACCTTGGAGATGCATGCCTGGTACCAGTGAGCACCTGTGTTTTAGAATGAATAATCAAAAATATGGACCCACAGTCCCATACTCTACTACCTGACTATGTGTGCTTGGGGGCTTAGCTCAAGACTTTTAATCAAGCGTAATGAAAAAAAAAAAACAATATGTAACGTCCATTTTTTTATGAAGCTGCCTAACAAAGCATTATATACAGCTGCCGAGACCATTGATACTAAGCTTACTAACATAGCCTCAATGCGCTTCAGTGGATCCCTGTGCCTGTACGTAGGCAATAAAAAGCTAATAATAATTTCAAGGGTTTCACGTCTGAAACCACGATGTGATTATGAGACACGACGTAGTGAGGGACTACGTATTGCTTTTCACCAACATCAGTTCTTTGTCATGTTTGTTGGCATTCATACCGTGTACTATATTTTGCTCCCCCGTTTTCACACTATCGAAATGATACCCAAACATTGCGGTTGCCTTAATTTAAAAAGAAAAATGGAGGATTTTTATTTGAGCCGCGGACATTCTCTTCGCCTGCGTCCTCTTAAAAGTGACATGTCAAAACGATTCCAGTTATAACTTTAATACACTCGGTATTAACTACAATCTTAGACGAGGTAGTTAACGGCCAAAGTTGGTAACGGTCCAAGAAACATAACAACGGCTGCAGTTACTACCTATTTGCCTGCAGTTACTGTGTACCAACAGAAGTAGCAAACAGGAAGGAAAAAATTTGTAACTGTTGCAGCTCGTAACTATTTACTAATGTAGGTAGTAAACAGGCAGCAAAATTTAGTATCAGTCCAAGGAAGTTAGTAACTGCTACAGTTACTATCTATTTACTTGAAATCACTAACTTTCTACTCATTGGTTTTATGAGTGCAGCGATGAATTGACGAGTAAGCCGAAAAAGACGAGCTCCCGTTGGCTGAGCAGCTAAATGAACCGAAATGGTGTCATTAGGTGTCACCTCACCTGCGTGATGCGGTCCATGCTTTTGCGCAGCTGCAGCCGCAGCGCGTTCACCTCAGCCCTGGAGGCTTCGAGTTGTGCCTGCATGGTACGCGCAGCTTGCACGCTGTCCCGACAGCAGCCAGCCAGTAGGCGCACGTACGCGCCCGGCTCAGCCATGTCGTCCAGCTGGCGCAACTTGTGTTCCACCGTGGTCCACGTGCCGTCGGCGCGCTGCAGCACCGGGATGCGAGACGTAGGGCTCTCGGCCATGGCTCTGAACACAGGAAGCAGGGCAACGCCTCTGAGCTGGTGCTACCATGAAATAATTGTGCACATATACTGACTAGCTATTTATGTGAACATTGAGGGAGACAAGGAGATTCGCTATTGGTTAAGCGAGGTATGTCATGCATAGCAGTGCTTTTGCCTGGGCAAGTTGGTGCGACATATGCAAAAATAAAACAGCACGAAAGACGGGACGAAAGACACAGTACGACAGGTCCTGTCCTACTGTATCTTTCGTCCCGTCTTTCGCGCTGTTTTATTTTCGCATATGTCATGCAGTTAAGAACTATGGTCATACCGGCAAAGCCCAGAAGCACAGCGCTGAGCAAATTCGCAAGCTACTGTAGCAGGTTGTCCGCTATAGTCAGCTACTCGGTGACATTAACCGAGGCTTCTATTTGGGTTGGGGAGCGTGGGATAGTAATCCAAGAAGACATGCGAAGTCAGCACAATGGCTGCAGAGCGAAAAAGTCTCCGCGCAGGGCGTGCGTACGTTTTCAGCGCGTGACGAAAGGTGGTGTCCTGCGTCAAGGCTATAACTGTTTCACTGAGGCAACTCAAGGACACCTACTGTCACAGTGTTACTATCTGAGGCCAAGTCCGACCAAAGTATGACTCGCTGTAAAGCGCATGACGGCGCAAGAAAACAAGTCTCAGAACTACAACTTCCCTTGGACCACAGCGTAGCATAACACCTGCTTCAGTGGACCATGCATTTGAATCCTTTAACAAAAATGTTGATAGAATTGCGACGACGTTTCGTCGCTAAGATCAAGTACCGAGACAATATGAAGTGAAATCCCGATTTTCGATGGCTCATATAATATGGCTTTGGTGATGGACGAATAAGCTCCTAATTAAAATAGACATTTCAATGTAAGTAGTTTTTGAGCAGCCCTATTTATTCTTTATTCATACATCTTCCACAATTACAAAAGGTAGCGTCGAGCCTGCAGACGAAACGGTACTATAGTACTGGAATGGGCAGTGCAATCTCCATTAATGAACACAGCCGCATGTGCTACGTTATATAGTGTGATTCGAAGGATGTGGGCTCGGGCGCAATACACTGCATGAGTGTTTTTTCGTAAACTTTAATTCAATTCTGCCTATAGCGAGATTACTAGACTACAGTTAGAAATAACAAATTATGCTTCGCGTGCTTTACTTGACTTAATTGCCTCTTGGTTTCATTAGAGTATGCCCTATAATCACGATAAAACGTCAGGCCTACGCGGAAAGCGCAGCACAGTCACAGCGAAAGCTGGAAGATCGGCATTTCTAGAACCTGTTGTAAACTCTCTTGGGGCTACTAATACAATACGCTTGCAAGGTACCCACTACGCCATAAATCATAATTTTCGTCAAGTTGGGAAGCACCCACTACGCCATTATTCGTCATTCTGCGGAGAAGCGAGTTACCCGCTACGCATTTGCAAGGCATCATGTGCACTTTGTTGATGAAGACTTATGGCTTAGCCCTTTCTAATGGGTTGGAAGCATTCAACGACCCACTCGTTACGCTATTCGTATTGTGCGACGCCTGGTAACACAATTCGCATTGTGTGACGCCTGGTTGTTATTTTACTCTTTGGCCACGCTATATTGCATATGTTAACGTGCTTCCGTCCCGACATAACGCCTGTATAGGGTCTTTTTGCGAAGGAGTTTGGAGCACCGGCATGGCTCTTCTTTTAATTGTGCCGAAAGCCTGAGACTATTGATCACTGCCTTATTGATTGTCATGATGCAGTGTTCTTTTGGGATGTTCTGCAGCGAACACTGAAAAAAGACTTTGAAATGAACCTGTAAACATTAGGCACCTTGATGTGACAAAGGATACGACCTTGGCATATGACCTAACCTTTCATATTGGTCTGCATAGTCTCTGGAGAGCAATACTGATTGACAGACATGCTGAACCTCCGCGATCAACGAAAAACATCTTCCGGAAGCAAGTGATTCAAATACGAGGGGTACATGAACGTTCAAGTAATGCTTTAGACTGGTTTCCCCTATTTGATTTGTGTTTAAGTATGCCTGATTACTAATTTTTGGAGTGTCAATCTAAGTGCAATGGTGTCCTTCCCTGCAATAAAGAAAAAATCACAGGCATTGCTCTTTGGTGGAATCCTGGACTGCCACGGAGAGGGCCCTGGTTCGAACCCCGTTCCATCCTGGAAACTGTTTTGTTATTGCGTTATTTTTTTGTTATTTCGAGTAACAGCGGTTACGGACACCGGCGGCGGCGGCGGACAACTATGGCGCCTAAAAATGGTCCTTGTGATCTCATAACAATTTTCGCTGTGAAAACCGGCCGTTCAATTGCACACCAACTTACACTGAGTACGACTGAGTGGTGCCACTCAAGTACTACTGCTTTTGCGCGTGTTAAAAACAGGGAGGTTAGTCCACTCAATGTGTCTTAGCATAGTGTTGTGGATATGTTTCCAGAATTTCTGTAGCACCTAGGCGAAGTCGCAAACCTGAACTTTGTCAGAATTGATTGCGCTTGCGCTACTCTTACCATTCGAGCCCTAGACATTGGTAATGATCGCCTATGAGACGTTGTACACTCGGTGACCAATAGCGGGAATTTTGTATTATTGTAGCTATGGAGTAATAATTACTCACATTAAAAAAGTCTCACAGAGGTTTCGGAGAGCATATCAAAGCAATCTCCATTTTTTTCTATTTCGTGCAAAATGCCAGAAACATGGTGACTACCCTCATTAGCCGTGATTGTATTTTGATTTTTAAATAATAAAATTAACTTTGCTTCGTTAAGATCATGCATTTCATATCATGCATAGGAACGTGCTGAAAAGTATATAGAAATCCTTTATGAAGATGTGGACGTGCGAATTTCGGATACGTAAGCGTAGTAGTACCTCAAAATAGGAAACTACAGCTTAAGTATGAGTCGAATAAGGAAATACAAACCACATGTCTCACTTCGAATGAAGGTAGTGACTTTCTCTGACTTGTCCTGAGCATGATCCAAGGTAAGCAATATTATTGTTTTCATCAATTTACCATGCAAGTTCTTCCATGTACCATGTATTCCATGTATCATGGTCAATGTACGTGTACCATGTACCATGTATTTACCATGTACTCTGTTTTCATCAATTTACCATGTATTTATCGTTGCAATCTAGCCATACATGTTATTTTGATATCGCATACAGAGCTTATTTCAGGTTCAGGTTTTCTGTAATTTATACACGCCGAACTTGCTTAGTTTCGTGCATTCTTTTGTTTCAGCTTGTATGTACAAACTTCACCAACATGACTAAAGAGAAAAAAGTTGGAGGGCGCTGGAGCATCGTCTTCAAGAGTAGAACGTGATAGCGTAATCGGCCCCGTGCACGGCGCTTTCAACCGTGCCGCAAGAAAAGGAACGTCTTTTTGCGCGTAACAACGGCCGTTTCAAACTATTCTAGAATACCTACTGCAAGTACATTTTCGATGTGTGCACCACGCCCTAATTCTTCCTTATGTAAATTAGAAAAGTGCTCACTACCCGTCCGCAAGGTGCCACGCGCACCTACGCAATTGCACACTGTGCAATAGGTGGGAAGCTTTAAAGCGCCCATTAGTTGCCCACTTCACTTATTTTGGCGCCTGGTGCGATTCTACTATTCTGCGCCGGAATATTACATGCGTTGAGGATACTCCCTCCACTACATGACATTCTTATAGCATTTTTTTTACGAAGCAGTTTCGCGCACTGGCGGGGTTCCTGTCCTTTTTCATAAGGTAATGTCTGTTTGGACATTACCCTATGATCTAATATTTCTTATTATTCTGTATAGTCTCTGGAGAGCAGTCAGATTGACAGAAACGCTGAACCTCCGCGATCAACAAAAGACTTCTTGCAGGAACAGGTAATTCAAATAAGCGTGATGTATGAACGTTCTAGTGGTGCTCTACACTGGTTTCTTTTGTTTGGTTTGCGTTTAAATGTGCCTGATTTTTCAAATGTCAGTCTTAGTGCAACGGTTTCTTTAGATATAATAAAGAAAAAAGCACTGGCGTGGCTCCGTGGTGAACACCTGCTCGCCACGCAGAAAACCAGGGTCTGATTCTCACTCAGACCGAAGATTTTCTATTATTTAGTTTATTTTCCCTCGCGGACAACGCCGATTTTTCGCTCACAACGTACGACGCTGCCTATGTCGACACCGGAATTTCTGCGAAACCAGATCTTTAAAGCTACCGCGTTAATAATGCAGTCCAGTAGGACTACGCGTCATATTTAAGGCGTCAGTGCTCAAATATCGCGCTGTAATAGTCAGTGATGTCTGCCACGGTCTTCGCGGTCGCTGAAACATGGTGGAGCGTAAGAGAAACAATTAACATCAGAGCAATCATAATCAATGGCGCCTACTGAACTCACAGGCGAACTTCATCTTTTAAACAACAAAACCATATACCTGATATACAACAAATATGAACACTAACTCAAAGGAATGTCTCAACAGCAAGTATGTTGGGTTATAGAAAATCAGAAGCTAAGCTTTCTCGCAGCCAGTGCACCTCTCAGCGAAAAGAGCAGGGGATTGTGCGAATCTGTGCACATATTCGAGCAAGAGTTCCAGAGCAAGCACATTCGTCCTCACGCTATTTGCATGGTCGACAATATTGTTCCTGCCATCCGTAGATTCTTTTTCTCCTTCATAGAATCGAATAAAACACGAAAACTTTAGACATTTTCGTTTTAAGGAAAAGGACTCGTTCAACACACAGCATGCCATATGGCACCGTCCGCTTGATTCTCGCGCCTATAGGCAAAACTCGGCGTGCTTCGCGCAGCGCCCGGCAGATACCTTGAGGTTTCAGGGGCCCGGCTTCTCCCAGCACCTTGTGTCGTTCGAAACACGAGCGTTCTTGCGGCTGCCCTTCGGCGAAGCAAGACACTGCTGCGCTGATAGGATAGTGTACACACAGCCCGATAACAACCACTCCCCTCGCTCACAGCTATTATCGGCACTCTAGCCACTCGGGGCACAGCACAGCTGTGGGTGCTGACACCGCGTGGGTCTCCTCGAGCACACGGCTGCGTAAGGCCAATGCGGTTGAGAGAAACAAGTAAGCACTTACGAGTGTATTGGCTGCAGTCATTAGTGCACTGAGCGTACGGAGCATGCTGATGGGCACCCAATGCGTGTTCGGTGTGCATGCGGTTGCACAGCACAACGACATGGCATTAATTGTTCGATCTTGCGATGAAGGCGCACGTTACTGAGTAACAGAATAGCAGTGTTGTACACGTTCCTCTAAAACAGGAACGAAAGCTCGTTCCTCGTTCCTTCCCAATTTCGGAACGAGTTCCCGTTACAAGTTCCTCAAATGGAAAAGGAACTCGTTACAGTTACATTTCCAAAATTGGAACGTGTCGTTACATTAACGTTACATTTGAGCTTTTAATAAATATATAGTGTCGGATAATCATGAGGTGAAATAAAGCGAGAAATTTAAAGCTTCCATTGAGCTACATATATCAAACGAATTTAACATTGCCGAGAGCATGGTTACACATAGGTAAAGGAATCTAAATAAACGCTCCTAGACAATTTTTTTCGAGACCACCGGCCTTACTACATACATGTAACTGCAACTTTCGTGCTCGTCTATTTCAAGTCCAACACATGTGGCACTTTTCAACGTCGGTCTTCAAATAGAAATCTCCACCAATGCGCCAATATAACTGAATTTCCAGCGCAGGAAATCGCATCTAAAGGGAATATACTAAGACGTATAATGAGTGTTGATTCAATATTTCAGTGTGAGCAGAAAACAATGTTCAAAATACACATTTGCGCCTTAGTAAAGTCCCCGGTTCACGGCCAGCGAACATATTTCTGTATATTTCGTCCTCTGTCTATCTCTTGCTTTCTTTCTTGCCTTTCGTTCTCTATTTTTCTCTTTCTTTATATTTTTTTCGCTATCTCTCTCTCTCTATCTCTCTGTGTACGTTCGCTCGCCTTCTATCTTTCTTTCTTTTTCTTTTTCTCTGTCCCTCTATACTCGTTTTCCCCTCCTTCTTTCCTTCCTCCTCACCATCACTTCTCCTTCCCATCCCCTTGCTATACTG